>RJWJ010036475.1:0-16052 GCA_004363605.1 Indri indri | reverse complement strand
CCCCGCCTCTACCAAAAAGAGAAAGAAAAATTAATTGGACAGCTAAAAATATATATAGAAAAAATTAGCCGGGCATGGTGGCACATGCCTGTAGTCCCAGCTACTCGGGAGGCTGAGACAGTAGGATTGCTTGAGCCCAGGAGTTTGAGGTTGCTGTGAGCCAGGCTGAAGCCATGGCACTCGCCCCAGGCAAGAGAGTGTGACTCTGTCTCAAAAAAAAAAAAAAAAAAGACTACCTGCTCTGCTACTCACTAGTCATGTGACAGTGAGCAAATAAATTCTCTGCCTCGGTTTCCTCATCTGCAAAGGGGAGAGATTGCTGGGCACAGTGGCTCACGCCTGTAATCCCAGCACTCTGGGAGGCCAAGGCGGCAGGATCTCTTGAGCTCAGGAGTTCGAGACCAGCTTGACCAAGGGTGAGACCCCGTCTCCACTAAAAATAGAAAAATTAGCGGGACATCATGGTGTGCACCTGTAGTGCTAGCTATTTGGGAGGCTGAGGCAGGAGGATCACTTGAACCCAGGAGTTTGAGGTTGCAGTAAGCTATGATGATGCCACTGCACTCTATCCCAGGGTGAGGGTGACTGAGTGAGACTCTGTCTCAAAAACAAATAAATAAAATAAAAATTAAAAAAAGAAAGGGAAGAGAGATTGAAAGTTCCTACTTCACAGCGCTGTTATGAGGACTAAATGAATCAATGTATGTAAAAATCTTCCAAAAGGCTCTTACTGTCCTTATTCAGCAACTAGCTGAAGGCCTACTATGCATAGCCCATGTTTAAAATGAAGTGTGTGTTAGGTGATGAGACCCCGCCCCCTTCCCCCTGCCATCTGGACCAAGCTCTTTCACACTTTTGCACTGCTGATAGAAAGAGAAACCACGAAGAGCAGGCTGCTGCCAGAGGCCAAGGGGTAGGGTTGCAACATGTGGCTCGTGGATGGGCTCCCTGGCCTGGCCCAGACCTTGACTGCCCACAAGATCTTTGGTGAATCCTGCCACTGAGTCCGTGAGACTGAAGGTCCCTCCCCACCCTCACCTTTAGGACAGAACGAGACAACTTGCCGCATGCCACGGAACACCAAGCGGGGCACTGTGAGTTTCGAGTTTCCTTGGGGTTATTTCCACTTCTGACTAACTCAGTGGGTGGACTTGAGCTACTGAGAGGTAGGAAAGCTGATCCCACGTCCAGCCCCTCCAGCCCTGAGGAAGTCCAGACAAAAGGAGGAGACAATACCACTTTTGCACTTTCTGACCTCAGAGACACAGTCAAGGAAATGGATCTGAGGTCCCTGTTCACTGTGCAACCACATCAGCATCCTGAAACTAGTCTGCTTAGAGGAGGGGAACTCAGTGGGCTTGGACACATTGTGGAGGAAGATCAGGAGCAAAGGCAGCTACACAGGCCACCCATGAGAACTTAAATGGGAGCAGGGGAGAGAACATCCAGGGAAGAGAAGATAGGTGTCTTCCGGTGAAGAACCGCCTCCTCTCTACACAGAAGTCCCCACCCCATCCCCAGATGCACGAGGTAGTAATAATACCTGCAGTGCCGTTGAATGGTTGCTCTGTGCCAGGCACTTTCAGGTGCTCTGCATGTGTAATCTCATGTGACACTCTTCATAAAGCTCTGATGAGGCACTTTGACCTTATTTTACAGATGAAGGAAGGGAGACACAGAGAAGGAGGCAACAGGTAAAGCAGAGAACCTAACAAATTTAAAAATTGTGAGCGCTTTTTCCCAGGGTGCCAGTAAGTACAGAGGCAAGTATGATAGCCCTAGGTGTTAACTCTTATTTGCACTTAACACATTTACAAACTCCTTCTTTCCTCATTCTGATTAACTCTGTTGCTTTTACAGCCTGTGTTTTAAGTCTCTTCAAACCCTGTTGCAATAGAAAAGGGCATTTCTAGGAGAGCAGTCTCCAAGATTGGCCCCACTTTCCCCAGAATAGGAAGAGGCAGGAAGCCAGAGCACATGTTCTCCCCAGAAATAAAGTTGTTGCAGTGGCCTGATCATGTCTTAGAGTTCCTGAAAGCTCTGTCCTCTTGGGACTTGTCAAGAAAGGAAACCTATCTTGCATGACAAAACCCACCTGTAGTCAATTCCTACAAGAAACAGGTTCAAAATAATGTTTTCAACAAGGACCAGACATCACCACCACTTTCCCACCTGCTTTGGATGTGTCTGGCCGCTCTGTCTCCAGACATTTCCCATTTCCTCACCACCCCACCATACAGGACTGGGCACCCAGCATGTGTGGTTCTTCCCCCACAAGGTCCTGGGGAAGCTGGGGACCTGGGCTGGGGTTCTGTCAAGCACCCAGACAGCCAGGCTCTGATGTGGAGACACACTGGTTGAGGCTGGTCTCAGGCCAGTGCCCCACAGCAAGCCAGAGCTGTGGGAGGCGGCGCCAGGCACACGGGTGGGTCATGTCTCTGCCGATGCAGGGCGTGTAGGAGTGGCCACCCGCTGTGACTTTATATGCCTCCTCCCTGGCTGCTCGTTGCCTGGTCTCTTTGCTTTGGTTGTGAGTTCACACATGTGGGTGTGATGTGGCCTGAAAGCCAGGCAGAGGGAGCAGAAGCACAGGCCTTAGAGCTGCAGTGGTCCAGATGTTTCTGGTCCTCCTTTGAGCCAGCTTCCAGACAGCACAGCATCCTGAGAACTTCTTCAGTAAGACCTCTCTGGAGACCTAAACTAGGACTCCTCGTTTTTCCAAGCTTTCTCAGCTCTTTTTTTTTTTTTTCCTTTTTTTTTTTCCTTTTTTTTTTTTTTATTTCAGCATATTATGGGGGTACAGATGTTTAGGTTACATATGTTCCCCTTGTCCCCCCTCCCCCCCCAAGTCCGAGTTTCAAGTGTGTTGGATGTACGCATTGTACTCTTTGTGTATGCAAATGCCCGTCCCCTCCTCCCCCCTTCCTCCTTCCCCTCCCCCGTGCCCAACATCCAATAGGTGTTTTTCTTATGTGTACACTTACCTGTTGATCAGTTAACACCGATTTGATGGTGAGTAGATGTGGTGCTTGTTTTTCCGTTCTTGGGATACTTCACTTAGTAGAATGCGTTCCACCTCTATCCAGGAGTATACAAGAGGTGCTATATCACCATTGTTTCTTAAAGCTGGATAGTACTCCATGGTGTACATACACCACATTTTATTAATCCGCTAATGTATTGATGGACACTTGGGTTGTTTCCACATCTTTGCAATTGTGAATTGTGCTGCTATAAACATTCGGGTGCAGGTGTCTTTCTTATAGAGTATCATTTTTTCTTTTGGGTAGATGCCCAGTAATGGGATTGCTGGATCAAATGGTACTTCTACTTTTATCTCTTTAAGGTATCTCCATGTTGCTTTCCACAGAGGTTGCACTAGTTTGCAGTTCCACCAGCAGTGTATGAGTGTTCCTATCTCTCCGCATCCACGCCAACATTTATTGTTTTGGGACTTTTTGATAAAAGCCAGTCTCACTGGAGATAAGTGATATCTCATTGTGGTTTTGATTTGCATTTCCCTGATGATTAGAGATGTTGAGCATTTTTTCATATGTTCTTTGGCCATTATTCTGTCTTCTTTCTCAGCTCTTAATTGGAGAAGAAAGGCAACTCTTTGGAAACTCAAGTTGCTGGCATTGTGTGGGATGAAGATCCTGTGGCAGGAGAAAAAAGGGTCAGCTTGCTGCCCCCACACCCCAGGACTGTGGTTAGGCTGAGAAAGTGGTAGGGGGTGGGGACGCAGCAGGACGTGAGTCATCCACACAGTCATCCCAGGAGGAGGTGGAGGGTAACAGCATCAGGCTGTGTGGCTTCTCTAGCCCCCCATCCATTCATTCGTTCATTCCACAAATAGCCTGGATCTAGCGGATCAACAGGATGGACCAGCCTACGCCCTCACAAGGCACAAACTTCTCCTTTAATTTAGTTTCACACCGAGGACTGGCCATGCACACAATGGCCAAGGAGGTAAAGTCAACTTCCCCCTGCCCACCCCACCAGACCTGCCATTTCTGCACGTGACCCCCACACCCATCTTCCAGTTCAACCTATTTATCATTTGGTCTCTCAGCAGACACTTCCAGAGCCAGTGCCAGTGCCAGAGACTGTGCCAGGCCTCTGGTCCCACAGCCCAGCCCACGTCACAGAGCTTTCTGTTCCCCAGGATCCCTCCCTGAAGGCTCGGGGCCCCTCAGGCATCTGATCCTCTCAGCATGAGAAAGCTGTCCCAGAAGAGCCCCACAGGGCCCATGGAGGACAAAGGTTGTCTGTCCTGGGGGAGTGACTAGGGCCCAGGGCTGAACCTCAGCTTTGCTGATCCAGAATTCAGGTGTTCTGGGAGCTCAAAGGGGGGCTTCAGCTGTTGGGAACTGCCTCATGGGAGACTGACATTCTGAGCAGAACCCCATTTCTTGATTTTCAGTGGGGAAGTTCATCTCCAGTGATGGGAACTGTCTTGCCCTTGCCTAGAGCCTTGCTCCTCAAAGTATGGTCTGAGGACTAGCAGCAAGGGAGCTTGCAGAATCTCTGCCTATACCCCAGACCTCCTGAATCAGAATCTGCTTCTTTTTTTTTTTTTTTTTTGAGACAGGTCTTGCTCCATCACCCAGGCTAAAGTGCAGTGGTGTCATCATAGCTCACTGCAACCTCAAACTCTTGGGCTCAAGTGATTCTCCTGCTGAAGCCTTCAGAGTAGCTGGGAATACAGGCTTGCACCAACACACCCAGCTAATTTTTCAATTTTTTGTATAGATGGGGTTTCACTTTTGCTCAGGCTGGTCTTGAACTCTTGGCCTCAAGTGATCGTATGGCCTCAGCCTCCCAAAGTGCTGGGATTATAGGCATGAGCTACTGTGCCTAGCTGTAATCTGCTTTTTAACAAGCTCTTCGTGATTTTTGTGCACATTGCAGTTTGGGAAGCAATCACCAGGAGAATAATGATTCTTGTTGCTACCTGGTAAGTTTAGAAACAATGTTAACACATTCTTTTTCAGTCAGATATTTTAAAACCACCATTTTTTTCTTATTTTAAGTCATATTTTTCTGAGCAAGCACTCCTACCATTTTAAGTAAGGGGAAGTTCTGCACATGGGCCCTGGGGCCAGACTATCTGAAATTAGAATCTTATCTCTACCGTTTACCTGCTATGAAGTCGGGCAAGTTGTTTAACTTCTCTGTAAAGTGGAGATAATAGGGTTGTTATATGAGACTTAAATAAGGAAAGGGCTTAGCACTATCCCTGGCATTTAGCAGGCGCTGATTTAGATATTACTTGGATTTCAGTGTCCCTAAATTTTGTATGCACTACATTTACCATCTTTTAGGATGAAATGCTTCTGTGGTTGGTGGTCTCATCTGTTAAGCACAAATTCTCCCCAGCTTTATTTTCCAAAAGCGCCTTTATTCCTGGGGATAACTTATAGCAGTATACTCCTAAATATATCCATTTCAGGAATGTTCACTTCTTCACCCATTCAATACCCACCATCTGCAGGAATTTGAACTTTTTAACCATGACCTTGGATAATGCTTCTGCCTTTTTAATGACGATTATAAAATCAAATTTTGATGATTTATAAAAACCTTAAATATATATGGGACTCACATTTCTGGTTCTAGGTACCTTCAAAAGCATTGTTTCATTTTATCTTCACATCTGCATGATGTAGACAGAGCAAGTATTAATATTATTACCCTGTCTTACAAAAACATGAGAGTGAGAGCCCACAGCCACATAACTAGTAAGTAAGTGGGCGTAGGACCCAGAATCCTGGCACAGAGGGCCCTGGTAGGCATTGGATGAATGAATGACTCCAAGCACAGTGTTCTCACTATTCTGTGTTGCCTCCAGATTTAAACCAGAGGAACAACTTACACTGGTGGGGATGTAACCTTCAGGCCAGGTAAGGGAGAGAAGGGAAGAGAGTACTTCATGCAGTGACCTCTGTTGCAAATTCTCTTGTCCATTGTCCCCATAAGAATTCATATTTATCAGATTGTGTTCTGACTATTTAGTTCACAAAATATGGTTGCTGAAACTACTAGACTAATAGGGGAAATGGTTTAGGGCAAGAGGAACTCAAGATTTTTAAAAATTATTATAAAAATAATACATGCTCATGCCTGTAAAAACTGTACCAATAGAGAAGGGTGTCAAGTTAAAAGTATACCTCCTGATAAATTCACACCTAATGGGTACAATGCACACTATCTGGGGGATGGGCACACTTATAACTTTGACTCAAATGGTACAAAAGCAATTTATGTAACCAAAACTTTTATAGCCCTGTAATATTCTGAAATTTAAAAAAATATACTTCCTTAGAATCCCAACTTTCTAATCTAACCCCCAAAGTGACCACTGTTAACAGTTTCTTGTGATACACAAACATATAAGGTATTTATATTTTTCTCTAACATGTAATATATATCATTTTTATTTTTTTAGTCAAATAAAATCATACCATGGAGTTTTACAACTTGTCCTTTGTTTTTTTCACATAACATTGTCTTTGATATTTTTGCGCGTCTGTGTATATAGACCTTTCTGATTTTTTTCTTTTATTTGCATGATAGTCCATTATAAAGTGTGTGTGTGTGTGTGTGTGTGTGTGTGTGTGTGTGTGTGTGTGTATGTCCTTGTGCAAGTGGGTTAGCTGGGTCATGGGCTGTGTGAATCTTTTTATGTTAAATGATACTGCCAAACCGTACCGGTTTAGACCCCACCCAGCACGTAAGAGAAAGTGCCAGTTTCAAGGCTGGGGGATATTTTTTGATCTCCCTCAGATTACACAGGTGGCAGGTAGCCTAATGGCCCATCTACATCTCCTTTGCCAACAGCAACCTCCCTCTTTAGCATCTCTTTAACTCTCAGTTAAATGAAACTGAGAGTGAAACCTTTGGACTCTTAACCTCAGCAGGGTGGCTTTCTCTTTGCCTCCCTTTCCAGCCTATACTTTCCTCCCTGAGCAAGCTTGTCTCTTCCTCCACACTGGTCCTCTCCTCCATCCACCCCCTCCCAGCCTGCCCCCCGCAGCTGGCCCAGTCCATGAGGCCTCCTTCCCGCAGGGTTTGCGGGGTACATTTGCTTTTCCAGTGAAGTCATTCTCACTGTCACCTCCTTGTTTGTTGATGTTCCCTGCCGTTGGCAGGGTGGTTGTCAATGGGTCAGGGTGGATAACCAAACCCTGAGAGACACAGCTTTGCTGCTAGGAACTAAATCTGTAGTTACTCACCAACTCGGCAAAGGCTGGCTGGTAGAGCTTGCTGCCAAGGGCGCTGATGGAACAGACCAGCCCTTGCCCTCACCTCCCAGTGGTTACCCACTTTCACTTCCCGTCCGTCTGCTTATGCCTGGGCGCCCAAAACAGGGGCCACTCCTCGGAGTACTCACTGATGTTTACAGCGCTCGGGGTGACTTCTAGCCACCGGTTCTAATGGGGCCCTAAATGGAGAAAGGAGGGAGAAGAGGGAGCAAAAGGAAAAGGGAGAATTGCTGGTGCTCGGGGCTCAGCCATTCCCTGAGAGCACCTGGTCCGTCCAGCTGCGTGGCTTCCCTCTGCCATCAAACCACAAGAATGCAGACCAGGGCATCTTGGGGGGCCGAGCAGGCACAGGCTGGCAGACCCCGCACACGATGGATGGATACAGGGACATAGCCTTTTGTGAAATGTGAGATCAGCATCTCCATCTACCCCTCCACCTCACCTGGCTCTTTCTCCTCAGCAGGTTCAGCGCTTCTCTCTGTCTCCTTCCTTTTTTGCCTCCGATCATCACTTTTATCTGCTGCATGCTCCCTGAGATGGTGGTCTGCACGCATTACCATCCTTCCCCTCCACCTGCTCCCCTGGACTCTGGAATTGGTTGCCCCCTTCCCCAGCCCTGCTGAAATTCCTCTCACCCCGCTAGCTCCAGACTCCCCAGCACCTTCTCAGTGCTCATTCTCTCTGCAACCCCTGCGACTGATGATACTGATGGAGCGCTTCCTTCAGGCTGTCTTCGCTGACAGCTGTGTACACTCCACCTCTCCAATTCCACAGCAGTGTCCTTCCCCATCCCCGACGTCTCTCTCTCCACATGTCCTTTGGGGGCTTGCCTAATCCCTCCCCAACCTAAATTACCACCTCCATGCACATTTCTGCCAAACTTCCATCTCCTGGTCCACAGTCCTAAATGCAAGCTGCGTATCTCTTCTGTCATATGTAATACATTGGAACCAAAATTTCTCAGCTTCTCACCTCCCACCCCGGGTGGCCACCCGCTCATGACTCCTCTGCTTTGATATCTAGAGCTGCGTCTCTCTTAGATACGCTGAAGCTTCAAGCTTCGTGTCCTTTGAATCCTTCAACTTTCACGCCGTGTCAGTCTTTACGTCCGCTGAGATTTCCCCCAAATCGGTGCCTCTTTCAGCTCTCACATCTGCTACCTTTCCTGGCTTGTCGAGTCCTGGGTGAGCCAGCCCTCTACGCACTCTGCCCGTGTGCCTTCCTCTTCCTCCTCACTTCCTCATGCAGACACTTCGAAGGCCCCTGGCGATGCAGACTCGCTGCAGTCCGCTCCCTGCACCCCTCCTCGCTGTGGAATTTCCCTCTTCCCTCCAGGCTCAGTTTGCACCTTACCTCCATGAGTCCCTTTGTCCCTCACGGATGGGAGAAGATCTCTCATCTAAATTCATCTCCAAAATGCAGGTGTCTGCCCCTGCATTGGGTCTGGCACGATCAGCCCTCTTTGCCTGCGTACTTGTTTTGTTTTCTCAGCAATAGCAGAAACTCCTGGAGCACATTTGCATTTCCTCACGCCCTGCTAGAAGGGGGTTGGTAAATACATAAGCTCAGGGGCAAGACTTGGAAGGCGGATACATGAGGTAGACAGGGAGGAAAGTGTGTGGTATCGTAGAGAGTGGAAGGGCTTGTGTTGGCTAAACAAAACCCATCTATAGGTTGAATGGACCCATGGGCCACAACAGTTTGAGGGCCTTGGGGCCAGGTGTCTGGCCCTGGCAGGGCTTCCATAGATCCTTCTTTATGGTCGATCCCCAGCGGCAGCATTCAGTCCTTGGCGTCTGGAGGAGTGTATGGGGAAGGGTGACCTGATTTCCTTGGCCTGGAGGTGTCAGCTCCTCTTCTCACCCAGCCGGCTGTGCTGCACCTGATGTTAGATGCTGCCCCATGAGGTCTAACCAGCAGCAGATTTTCTCACTCGTTTACTAAAGAAAGAGTGGGCCTGCCCCTCCTCCACTCATGACCTGCTCAAGGCCAGCCAGACCGAGTTCGCCCAGCGAGGGCGGCTGGGCAGCATCTTTATCATCTGAAGCACTTATGAAGCCCCATTTGCACACTGACTTCAGTGGTTGAAGGACTCAGGGCTGACATGGGTGGTGGCAGGTGGGGTGGGTGAAGACAGAAGGACAGAAGGAGAAAGACAGCCAGAAAGATGCAAGGGGAAAACAGAGTTCGTGGAAACCAGGCTCCCAGTTTTGACTCCTCCCGTGGCCTGTCTCCCACCCCGGCCTCCCCAGCTGCCCCAGCCCTAGTCCAGCCCTCCCCCTTGGCACCTCCCAGGTGTTTCCCAGCCACCAGCCTCAGCCTGCTGCAGCCTCCACAGCTGGCCAGACACATCTACTGAACCATTGCTTCCTAAAAGTCTTTCCCCAGTGCCACTGCCTACAGGACAAACTCCAGACAGTTCTGTCTGGCTGGGGCTTTCCATGCCAGGCCTCTGCCATCCATCTAGCTTTATTTTCCACTTTATTTTCCACTGCTCCACAACGGGAGGATCTCCCTGCCCAGTCCAGCTTGTCACCACCACCTCCCTTCGGTGCACTGAAGCAAGGGACCTCACGTGGTTGCTTTAGAAAGTCGACTTCCCCATGAGTGACAGCTGCTCCCAAGTGTACCCCTCGCTTCCCTCCTTGCAGCAAGCCTGAGAGCAGCATAGTTCCCCAAATTCTACAGATGAGGAGAAAGTGGGGCTCAGAAGAGGTCATTTACTTCTCAAGACCACAGGTCTACAAGTGGGAGAGCTGCAGTCTCAGCTCAGGCCCATTTTACTCTGAAGTTCAAGGTCTTCTCATGTTCCCCTACTTAAAGGAAAGCTGGAAGCTCCTGGGAATGTGGGCTAGGTTATACTTTTTTTCTTTGACAATGAGTACAATGGTGCCTTAGTTCATTCGGGCTGCTATAACAAAGCACCACAGACCAGGTGGCCTCTAAGCAGCAGAAATGCATTCCTCACAGTTCTGGAGGCTGGGAAGTCCAAGAAGGAGGCGCTGGCAGATTCGACATGTGGAGAGGGCCTGCTTCCTGGTTCACAGAAAGCTGACTTCTCACTGTGTCCTCACATGGAGAAGGGGCAAGGGAACTCTCTGGGGGTCCCTTTTATAAGGCCAGTGATCCATCCATCATCCATGAGGGCTTCCCCTTCATGATCTAACCACCTCCCAAAGCCCCCCACCTCCAAATACCGTCATATTGGGAGTTAAATATTAACATATGAATTTGAGGGAGATACAAACATTCCACCTGTTGCACACAGGTTACAACTGCAGTATGTAACAAAGCAGGGCTCAGTGAATATGAACAATCATTCTTTTTTGTATTGTTTTTTTAATCTATAAAGTTGTTCAAGTTCATTTTAAAAATTAAATTTCCTCCCCCTAGGAGACAGCACAACACTGTCCTCCTAGAAGGCGTTCGATAAGGTTGGAAAAACAAAGACACAATGCTAGTGAGGCCCAGACACAGGCAGAACCTGGCTTCTTTCCAGGGTGGCAGACCCGCTACAGAATGGAGCTCAGGTGTGTGTTGTCTCTTTCTCTGCGAAAGATGTGCAGTTAACACTGTCAGAGAACAAACAGGACCCACGTAATGTTGTGATTTATGTACAATGTTTTACAATCTGTGTCATTTATGACTGTAACAAAAACGGTTTTGCCCTGGAATGTTGCTAGATTGGGATGAGAGATGGGGGCACAGCCTTGTCTTCCGTCCCCCAACCTTGTATCCATTTACCATATACTCAGGGGGAGGCACAGCCAGAGAGAAGGGAACACTCCAGAAGGCTCTGGAGTTGGGTTAACTGTCACACTTGAGTAGGTTATCGCCAACCATTATTCCTTTTGAATGGCTAATCAATTGTCCTTCAACCCCTGCTTTAAGAAATTGCTTTTGAGTGCCAGAGGTCACCTCTGAAGTCCAGGTTTATTTCCTTCATTTCTTAAATTGTGCAGTTTCTGTACAAAGTGACAAGACAGCTGAGTTTTATAAATTGAATCCCAGTCACTGCTCCCTGGCCCTGGACAGCTCCTGCCATCCTGCTCCCAAGTGAAGTTCCTGAGCTGGCAGTGACCCCCCGCCCAGGCAGACACACGGAAGAGTTGGGCACCTGTAGACCCCCAGATGCAGAAATTCATCTCCTTTCATTCACTCACAAACTCCTGTTGGCCAGAGCTTTCCCAGGCCAGGCTCCCTCAAGAAGCTCAGCTGAGCAGCCGGCACCTAGATTGAATTGCATTACAGTACAGTGTGAGAAAGCCATCACAGAGATGGGAACAGAATAGGCTGGGGCAGCAGGCAGAGTGCGGGAGTTCTTCGTGGGACGGGGTATGGGTGTGTTGAAAGAGTGAAGGAAAGATATGAAGCTCTGAACAGGGAAGCTGCAAAGAGCAGGCCCAGAGCCCAGTCCTTGCCCAGAGCGTGACGTCCATCAGCATCGTCACTTACCTCTCCTTAATGAGGCCGACTCTCTTGGTCTGCAGATCAGAGCAGGCTGAAGCCCTCATTTGTTTACAGCTTAATCCTGATCTGATCCTGCCTTGGAACCAAAGCTCTTCTTCCTTCAGCAATGACAGCTTCTCCCCACACTTAGGACTGTGGCTTTCCACCGATGAGCCCCAACAAGCACTTTATAAAACAAAGAAATGAAATTTCACAGTGCATCCAATGTGGTATCATTTCAAAACTTTTGTTATGGTTCTGTGTGTGTGTGTGTGTGTGTGTGTGTGTGTGTGTGTGAGAGAGAGAGAGAGAGAGAGAGAGAGAGAGAGAGAGAGGGAGGAGGTAAACTGGGTGGGAAGGTAAAATGTTACTGTGGGCTGAAGTTTAAAAGTTTAATAAACATTGCTTTAAGAGAAAACACTCATCTATCAAATATTAAACAAATGTCATCAGAAACTGTACCTTATTCTAAGATAAAGAAAAGAGCAAGTCTTGCTCCTGCACTTTGGAAGCTGTGAATCTGGGGGGAGAAGACAAACATACCACTAGGACAGGATGTGAAAACCACACTGACAGAGGGCGTCAAAGTGCCTGGAGTTGGGAGGAGGAGCCACCACCTTCCCGGACCCCGGTGCTCCTGGAGGAGGCGGTGTGTGGGCCGGGCCTGAAGCCCAGTGGTGGAGGGAGGGGAAGCCGTGTTCCTGGTGGGGATGAGGGGAGTGGTGGGCACAGAGCTGCGGCAGCCTGGTGTGGGGGCCCAGGGCAAGGGATTTGCTCGACAAGGCTTGGGCAGGGAAAGACACAGGGGCAGTGGTGATAGACAGACAAGAAGAAAAGATCAAAAGGGGCCAGACATTGACTTTATCCTGTGGGATAAAGTGAGATTATTTTTGTTGTTGTTTCCCAAGGGGATGAGGATGGAGGGCAGCGACTTGAGAGCCAGATGTTGTTGTTTGTCCCTGTTTGGAGAATTTTTCAGGTTTATCTGAACATTGGTCCTGATTAAAATGTAGGATGCAGCGAACCAGTGGTCTGATAGGAACTACCCATATTTTGATTTTCTTCGTGTTCCCTCCTTGCTGTCCAGCTAGACCCAGCGTAGGTGTCTGGCAGCCTTCCTTGCCCACAAAGCCTTCTTGCTTCCCCTTCTCATTTCCTCTCATTATCCCTGCTGAGCACCACCCCTCCAGCTGGGGAAGGGACAAAGGGGGAGAAGCGTTTTCCTCTAACACCTCTCCTTACCCTTGGGGGCTGGGGCAAGCTGGCTTTAGGAAGATACAGCAGGGCTGGGAGCTTGCTTTTCAGCTCTGCAAACAGGGAGTGGCTTAAGAAGCAGAAATAAAAGAGAAACACAAAAACAACCAAACCAAAGGCGCTAGCATTTTATTTCCCTTTTATGCAAAAACATTTTTTAGTTGTAGATCCAGAATATAGGATCTCCGTTTTCCTAGGTAATCTCTCGGAGACTAGTAATTAGAAAGGGACTTGGCAAATATCCAGTATCCATATATATCTATCAGAGGGCTAAAGTCTAGGGACTGGAATTCACCAACCTCACCCCAGCTTCCCGCGGACACATTCCTCCCAGGATGTTTGCCTTGCCCTGGAGCTCTAAGAGGTCCCGGGAAAGTGATGCACGTGTGCTTCGGTGTTGTCCCATCCTCCACAGGAGATGGTCTTCTCCTCTGCTCCCTGTACCCCAAGCCCCTTTCTGTCCCTTGGCTCCTGGTGGGTTCCGCTGTCTGGAATTCCCTCGCTCCTTTTCTGCACCTACCTGAGTCCTACCTACAAGGTTTAGCTCAAATCCCATATCCTCCAGAAAGCCAGACCACACGGAGTTCTCAGAATTCCTGAAATCTTTGTGATCTTTAAATCTTTACGAATGATACAGGAATCGTTGATTCCCTCACATAAAACCTCATGAGGTTAAATATTTATCACCGAGATCGCAGATTTCTGGAACCCAGGAACACTAACTCATCCTTCTGTGCCTGGCCCAGAGCTCAGTATATAATAGGATCTCAGAACTGAGATCTAATACAAATCTGACACAAAACCTGAGTTCAAGACCTGGGACTTTAGGAGCTTCCTTTACCCAAGGTACAACTTCCCCTTTTGTAAAACTAGGATAGTCATAGTACCTACCCTTTAGGCATGTCGCAAATGCTAACTCAAACCGTAGGGAAATGTTTAACTCGTAGTGAGGGATTGAATATTTTTACTATAAAGTGGTAAGATAGAAGTCAAAGGGCATTCTTTTCTAGTTGCTTATTTCTGTTTATATTCAACTTTAATGTTTTCCTCCTCCTTGTGAGTTTTATTTCTATTTATTTTTGAGATGTGAAACATTAAAACAGCTCCAAAAGATGAATCAGAACCAAAAGAGGTATTCAGAGAAGTCTCATTCCCTTTATTCTTTCAGTCCTGTTCCTACCATGCCCCGCAGGTAACTAAGCCCATTAGTCTCTGCTGTTTTATTTCTCTGCTTCTTTTTCCTCGAACAAACAGGTACCTGTTCTTGTTTCTCCCCCTCAAAGGTATTCTTGAGACAGTTTTCCGCGGAAACCAGTTGTTAGGACCCTGGTCATTTTTTGTACATGCCGGTTGCGGGGTGTTGGGCAGGCAGGAGCCGTGACAATGGTGTTAGTTTTGTGCAAATCCTCACACGGGTTAGACACGGTGAGGATGAGCTGACATTTTCCCCGTGACTAGCTCTATCATAGTACTTACCCCAGGTCCCAAAGGTGTCCCTGTGATTGGTAATGGGGCCACAACCCAGTTCCTGCTACTCAGGAGGCTGAGGCCCAAGTTCCCTGCCCGACTAAAGCATCCCACCAAGCGCATCGTGGTCCATGCTGCTCCCGGAGATGGACACCACGCCAGCGTAAGACTGGGTTTCTGGGAAACCACCGTCAATACTTGCGAGGTCACTACAAGTGCCGGGTGCACTCCTGTCACCCTCGCCCATTATGGGAAAACAGTGCTTTATGCTTCTAATCTGTATTTCTTAATGAGATCTGAAGAATCAAGGTCAAAAGGCCCCTGGGTACTTCTCGGTAGGATCTCATTTTAAGGAGGGAAAAACCTGAATAAATAAAAATGCCCAGCCATAGGGAGGGGGCCAGAGGAAGTGGAGCGCCACTGCTGGAGGAATTCACTGGAAAAAGCAGTGGGAGGGGAGGGCTCTGTCTTGGAGTCAAGCTGTCCACAAGTGGCCTCAGAGGCTGTGACTCACTGGGAGGAAAAGGAGCGCTCTGTATTCTGGGGAGGGCTGCTTTCTCCAACCGGCTCTGCGGCCAAGGGAGGAAACGAAGCAATCCAAGACTGCTCAGCAGCCATGGGGCAGGCAGGCCTGGAAGTCCAAGCCACCCCCACTGTGCTGCTTAATATCTGCCCAGTGTCCCCAAGCAACTCTAAAGACACCGGGTCCTGGTGAGGAAGGGAATTGGGCCCCATTTCGGGCACGTCGCTTTCCCTCTCTGGAACTTCGTTTTTTAGATGAAGGACTGGACTGAGCAGGGACTGGGCCAGCTCAGCCCACGGCCACAATTTATTTTACTCACAGTTAGAAAAACTGCCATTCCTACCATCTACCATTCCTACCCTAAGTCGGCTTCACAAGTTTAGGCTCCCTGTCTGCTATTTGAAGTTATTTGAAATAGCAACTCCTGGACTAGGGGCGACCAAGTCCCTTCCAGCCCTGGGAAAACAGTGAGTGCAAACAGGGTGAGCAGCCTGCGCCGGGATGAGAGAGAGATGATCCTTCGTCCCAGGATCCTAGAGACAGGGGCACAGCAGGGTGCCAGGGCCGAGCATCTGCCAAGCAGAACTGACCCAGCTTAAGGAGAACTCAAAACAGCCTTTTTTACAGCCTCCTGGTGCATCCTGTCTCTGTGGTGCTGCTGCACCAGAAGCAGGCACCATGCCCACCCTTCAGTGGGCAGTGAGGGGGCTCGGGACCCATCTGCCCTGTTTCCTAGGCAGGTGGCTGGGAAGATGGTGCCTGGGCGCAGGCTGCCCTCTGCTGGGCAAGCACAGAAGCTTGTTGCAGAGATCACAGACAAATCCAAGGGAAGTAGCTCCCGGGCCCACGTCTCCACATCTGTGCGATGGGAATGGAGGCCGTGCGGGCTTCTGCTTTGCTGCCGCCTTCTGGGGAAGACCTGGGGCTCTCCTAGTGGTGTCAGTGCCTCCAAAAGGGTCTCTAGGAAGATAATCTTATGTCTCGCAAGTCTGCATTAAATCAAAATGCTCTTTCAGACCGGTCGCGGTGGCTTACATCTGTGATCCTAGCACTCTGGGAGGCTGAGGTGGGAGGACAGCCTGAGCTCAGGAGTC
>RJWJ010036474.1:0-16092 GCA_004363605.1 Indri indri | reverse complement strand
GCCCGGAGGTTGTTTTCTCTCCCTGACCCTGTCTGTTTATCTCCGTGTCACCAATATCTGTTTTTATGTATTCTGAAGTCTCCTTTCCTCCATTTCCTCCATTAATACTTCTCGTTCAGGGGAGGATAAACAGGGTCATAATCACACTATAAAGTGAGCCACGGGCTGCGTGTCGCTTATTGCCCAGGGGTCTGCTAATTGGAATTTATAAAGTTCAATAAAAACTATAATCCAATAAGGGCTGAAACTCTTCTTCATTTATCTTAGGGGTAATATTGCGCCTGCCTGCCCACCCACCCGCCTGCCTGCCAGCCAGCAGTGTGCGGCCAGAGAGCAGCCACCCAGAGGGCCTTGCCTGGGGGACACAGACTTCCCAAGAGTGGCTGGCACTGAATCGAGGGCTGGGTGGCCAGAGGAGAGGGCAGGGAGAGCCTAGTGCTGGCCAGCCAAAGTCTCCCCATGGTCCCATGCCCACCCAGCCAGCTAGGGTGGCTGTGCCTCTGAGACTAGGGTCGGGGAGAGGGGCACCCCATGTCCTAGCTTCATCTCTTGCACCTCACCTCTAGTTATAGGTGCCCCCATGCAATTGCCTCACACACCCCCAACCACACAGCCTTTAGGAGAACTCAGGTTGTCTGCTACAGGGAATCCTGTATAAGTGTGATGGCCCCCAAACCTGGGATCGAAGGCGCCTTCACTGGCCCCAGGGGGTTCCATGAAGCAAGGCATCACCACAGGGTGCACGCCCCAACAGAGCCGGAGCCATCTCAATCACCCCACTGTGCCTTATCAGGCATCCGCCGTGTGCCCTTTCCCAGATTTGGCAGTGAGGGAGGCAAGGTGGGGAGACGGTGCCCACAGCCACGATGAAGAGCCGCACCCTGGAGATAGCTGGAGAAGTGTATTGGACAAGGACGTGACCAACTGTCCTGTTTTGCCTGAAACTGAGGGGCTTCCCAGACATGTAACTTTCAGTGCTGAAACCTGAATGGTCTAAGATGAGCGCGACAGAGGCAACCGTCCATGCAGCGGGCTGGGTGGTAGGGAAGGCAGCTCCTGGAGGACCCCGCCCTGTCCCTGCCCAGCAGCCACTCTGGGAATAACTTCCTTGCATTGCCAAACACCCACCTGCAAAAAACCATGCAGTTCCCCGTTACCTTCCAAGAAGTTCTCACTTGAAAAATAAAATAAATGCCCTCCAACAGGAATATGCCTGCACCCTAGTGCCAAAGGCAGAAGCTGGCCCCTAGCTCAGAGTGGCCAGGGTTCTAGGCACTCTGTGAGTGGGGAGAGGGGGCAGGGCACGCAGCTGGCCCGACGCCAGTCTTCCAGCCAGGGCAAGAAGCGGGAGTGACTCATCTTGCAATACGCCCGGCTCGCTCAGGGCTATGGAAGCCAGAGGCCCACAGAGCCAGCTGCCCTCACCCGTGCCTGTGCTGGGATGTGTGCACATGTGTGAGGGGTGTGTGACACCAAGAGTGGGAGGCGCGGTCTGGTCTCACAGCCTCTTTGAGCTTCCCAGTCTGACGCAGAGAGAGAACATAGGTCATGTTATTGTCCTAATGCAGCTTCGGTGGGTAGGAAGTTTGGTGAGGTGGGAAAATGGGGAGGAGACCCCCAGTGATGTGCCCCAAGGAGCCACACATCTAAGGAATGCAGCTGTCAGGAGCCGGCTGCCCCATGCCAGCCGTGGGATGAGACACCCTCTCTGAGCCCAAGGCCCCCCTAGCCAATAACATAATGGAAATAGCTAAGGCTTTGGAGCCAGACCTGCCTGGGTTCTAAATCGGCTTTCTGCCATGTTCACGGTGTTCAGCCTTGAGGAAGTCATTCGTGGTCTCCACATCTCAGCTTGAGGAATAATGCCATAAATTATATAAAATGCTGACCACGGTGCCTGGTCCACAGTAGTTAATTCCTGGTCCTGGTAGTTAATTCTAGCTACTATTAAGAGTAATTTATATTTTGTGTGAAAGACACAAATGCAGCTAAGGGTCAGTCTGTGGCCAGGGTGAGGGCTCTGTCTTCCCCAGGCTACCGTTACTGGCCAGGAGCCAGGATAGTGTTGGCATGGGGACAGACGGGCTAGTGAAGACTAGGGTCAGGGGGACCCCTGATGTGGACTTTGGGGTCAGAAAGGGATTCCAAGATGCCTTGGTCCAGGTGGCCAGGAGGAGAGCCTCCCAGCAGAGGAAACTGCGTGCACACAGGCCTGCACAGGGCAGGGAAGGGAGCTGGGGGAGGCCTGGCCCCCAGGGGCAGGAAGGGGCTATTGGGCTCTGCGGCTAGGATGACGGAAAGCCAGGAAATAATATTTTTTCCAAGAAAAAGCAGTTTGCCATCTGGAACTGAAAAGGCCCAATACCCTACACCCTCCAAATCCAGGTCCAGCCTCTCCACTCATTTTCCCCCATACCCTCATCCATCCACACACCACACACTCACTCCCTCCACCAAGTATGTCCAGTGCCCCCCGCACCCAGCCTGCAGTGGGGAAAGCAGACCAGGCCCTGCTGTCACTGGGAGCAAAGTGTCCCATCCAGTCTGGGTCCTGCCTTTGCTCTCCACCCAGTCTAGCCTTTTCGGGTCGGGCCAAGGTCCCCCACCCCATCTGCAAAGTTCCATCTGTCCATACTCATCATCACCTTCTGGCTCTTCTTGGTGGAGAAACAAAGGGAGCAGGAGCCCAGGTCCACACCCCGCAGCACCCCATGCCCCAGCCGAAGGGCACACAGCACTTCCAACGTCCTCAGGTTAATGCCAAGCATGAGACCCACTGTGGGCCCGAGTGGTCCCCCGGTGAGACTGTGAGCTTCGTGAGTAGGGAGGCCTGTCTCCCTCCTGCACGCAACCTTCACTGGTTGACAAGAAAGCAGAGTGCGACCATTGCTTTAGGCCCCTACTGGAGGCTGGGCCAAGAAATGCCAATTCCTACCACTTCTGCTCAGTAAGCTTGGTCCACCAGAGGTGGGAGAAGGGAGGAAGACCTTGATAGGACGGGATCCTCAAAGAAGGCACCGTCAGAGGGCGGCCAGGCTGGGGAAGGGCCGGCCAGCCTGGAGAGGGACTGGGGGGTGGGGAGGAGTCAGTACAGACCCCGCTGAGCAGCCGGGCAGGAAAACTTGTTGCATCAGGGAATGATGAAAAGCAAAAACAGAAAAAGGAATCGGGAAAAGCATCGGGGGAGGCGAGATGCAGTGTAATCTGAACCACAAATCCCCCTCCTCCAGGCTCCGTAAGGCTTTTACTGTACTATAAAAACCGCTGCCGAACAGCAAGCCTGCTTGATGACAAAGAGAGATAATTGGCTCTCATGCAGATTTAAGCCCAAAGTTATCAAATAATAATAGCACTCAAAAAGAGACACAGGCAAATGGGCCTGGAGAGCCCGCTTCTTCCAAAGGACGAGGATTTGTTAAAAGTACCTAAATTATGCTCCCGCAATGGAACAGGGAAATGGGGCATTTTTTAAAAAAAGATTTTCTTTTAATGCTTGGATACATTTTTAAAAGTTCCTTTATAATTAGGGCTGTAATTTATATAATTTATTTTTAAAATATCCTTTTTTTAATTTCCACCCGGTCCAGTTAAAGTTGAACTGAAAAGCCCACAGTAAATGATTTTTTTAATAAAACCGTTTAAAGGAGCCCCAACCTGAAGCAGAACAGATATGTGGATTTTCAGAGGAGAGGGGGAAAAAAAATCATATATTGAAAAAATAAATTTCCTAACCCATTTTGTACCCCAGATTTTATTACCAACGGAAGGTTTTTAAAATTCTAATTCCCTTTGCTTTTCTTAAGCTGTTTGTTTGCCACAGGGGGCTCCTTGGGCTTGGGACCAGGAGGAGCTCAATGGGTCAGTTTCACGATGAGTAGCCAAGGTGGTTTCACTTCCCTCTAATTCCTGGTGTGATTTGTGTGTTCCTGTGTCTACCTTGCTCTTCAGGAGGACTCTGAGCTCCCTGAGGTCAGATACCATGCCCCGAAAAGCAACCTCCTTTTCCTTCTCTTTAGTATCCAGCACAGTGCTGCGCATACAGTAAGAGCTCAATGTTTGCTTGTGATGTGCCATACATGGACAAGTCCTAACACATGAACCAAATGGAGGCCCTGGGCCAGAAAACAATGCTACTCACACAGGAAGCTTCGATTCCTGTTATAACACCTTCATCCTGGGGGCAGTGGGTCATATTTTCAGCTGCTAGTCAAGGACCCCTCAGGTGAATGGGGTAGGGGAACAAAGAGTGGATTATCCTCAACCCTGCCGCTGGATAGCTTCAGGGCTCTGGTTGTTTGAGATGGGTCAGGGTGGGGGAAATGCAGAAAGAGCTACCAGCAGATGCTCTGGACCAGAGAGATCTGTGTCGCCATCTTTCTAGGCACTTGCCACAAGCATCTCTTAGGTGTGCTGGACCTGACAGAGCCGTAACCTCAGAGGTGCCCATCCCACACCCCTGTCAAGAGGTGTACACACACACACACACACACACACCGCCCACCCAGAAGGGAAGAGGGTTGAACTTGGGGCCTCATGAACCAATAAGAGGACAGTGCAGGAGAGCCAGTTGGGACTGTAACTGCTGTAACAAGACAGGGGATGCGAAGGTTCATGCACCCTCTTGGAGGTTCCACAGAGGAGGCAGCATGCGGACTTGGCCTGAGAGCACAGGCTGGGTGAAGCTAAGCAGAAAGGGAAGGGCTGTCGAGGGTGTTCCAGGTGCTGGGGTCAGGGTGAGCACAGGCACGGTGGTGGGAATGAGCGGGATGCATCCCAGGGACAGCAAGGAGAGGTGTTTAGCAGAAGTGTAGTAGGTAAAAAGTGGAAAGAGGTGGGTCCAACTTAAGGAGGGCCCAGGTTGAGTGGAAGAATGGAGAGCATCAAATCCACCCAGCAGGAATGGCCCGGGCCCCTGCCCAGGGGGTCTCCGCGCCTTTCTCACTGGGAAGTAAAGCTCAGACTGGAGGCCCCACGCTGCTGTCCGCCCGTGGACACACGTTTCCTGCACAGCTGCCGGACCACAGAGAAGCCCGTAAAGATGAGGCTCACTCCGACTCTCAGGTCGCTCACACACTGTCTGCGAGGTCATCCCCCCTCCCGGGTGACAGGCACGCATTGAATGACAGGGCCCAGTGTCAGAGAAGGGACGGGCCATCAGAGTTGGCACAACCAGGAGCACTTCCTGGAGCAGGGGAGACCGGAGCTTGTCCTTGGAGGATGGAGAGATCCACACTGAGGCAGGGAAGGGAGGGCTGATGGTCCCACTCTCCACGGCAGGACCACACATGAGCAGCCACGGGCTGGCGGGTGCTGGGGAAGGCAGAGGGGCTCCCCTCTTCTCCCAAACCTCTGGAGAAGGCACCTTTCTCACTCTCGCATGGATCGCCCCTGCGGGTGAGACCCTGCCACACCTCTCCCAGCCTCCGAGGCCCCGCGTGCCTAGAATCCCCCTGCCCTCAGCGCCCTGCTCCCACCAGCGCACCCTTGGCCTGAAGGCAGACAGCTCCTGCAGAGCTCCTGGGGGGAAAGGGGCTTCCTAAGAAGACAGAAGCCGAGAGGAGGAGGAGGAGGAAGATGGAAAGGAGGAGAAAGGGAACAGAAAGAAAAAGAAGGAGGGAGACCAGGGAGAAGGAGAAGGGGGCAAGAGGAAGAGAAAGGAGGAGGAAGAGAAGTCAACGCTGCCTTAAGAACGCCAGGCCCCTCACTGAGGCTGCACAGGAACCCATCTCGAGGGGCCCCTGACAGCACCCCCCGACGCTTGCCACACAGCCACTCGGCTCTCCCAGCGCAGGACGTTGGTCTGAACTGTGCGAGCTGCAGCCAAGAGACCAATGGAGAACAAGAAAGGGGGCTGAGCAGTGACTTGAAAACAGATCTTCCTCCAAAGGCCACCAGAGAATGGAAAACGCTGTCACTCCCCGCTGTCCCGGGCCTTCCCAGCCCAGAGAAGGACGGCAGAGCACCGGGCCCCAGACTATTGCTTCGTTGCCAAGGAGACAGCAATTACTCTGTGAGTTGTGTAGGGTTTTTTCTGCCTTTCTTCCTTTCTTTTTTTAAATTCTGGGCCTGATGAACTGCAGTCAGAGCATACCCCTCCTCCACCCCCCTCCCCAGCCGCTGACTCTGCATTAAAGGTCGGGAGGGCTGTAAACAGTTGCCTTCCAGAATGACAGATGCCCCTGCTTGGGGTAAGCATGGCAGGAGAGAAACCATTTGTCAAAGTATTTATAAAGTGGGTGGAGATGCTGAAGTTGTATTCTCTCCAGGTTTAAAAAAAAAAAGAAAGAAAGAAAGAAAGAAAAAGGGCAGAGCCCGTGAGGGATAGAGAAATCCGGCAACTTATCTCACAGCCCAACGCTTCCTTCTTCCACCTGGAGATGGTCACTGAGCACTAAGTTCGGATGCAGAGAGGAAGAAACCTGTGCCCGGCCCTCTTGGAGCTCACAGCTTGCCGGGACTCACTGCTGGCTACTTAGTGGCAGTGTGAGTGTGTCGAATGGTGTGTTAGACCAAGAGTGTCGCAGGCTGAGTTTGCAGAAGGGAGAGTGAGCTGTGGGTGAGGGAGTCTGGGACTCATGTCCTGAGGGTGGCCCAGGCCACACTGGGTATGCACAGGCCTTTGGGGGTGACAGTGACAGGCTAGAGCCTTCTGCAGGGCATCCAGAGGCAGGGAGACCTGACCACACCCCAGGGAGCTCGCATGCTCACCTGGGCAGCATGCAGTGGGCACCCCACTTAGCACAGCGCCTGCTTGCAGAGGGCAGCAGCTGCATGCCTGTCAGCAATACAGACGAGTAAGGGACTAGGGACAGGTGTGGCTGCAGCTTCAAACACATGAGGATTTCAGGGAAGGGGGAGGTTGGGACGTGTCCTGAAAGAGGCCATCCATGCCTTTATTCTTCATTCACTCATTCAACAAATAATTACAGAGCACCGCCTGGGAGCTGGGAACACAGGAGAGAATCATAGGCACAGCACCTGGGTTGGCACTGACTGTAGACATGTCTTCCTGGAGATTTCTGTTATGTGACGAAAGGGGTAGCATGTGTACGGGCCAGGTGGGAGCACCTGGACAAGGAGGGAGAGATGTTCCCAAAGAGGAGCCCTAGGCCCAGAGAGAAAACAGAAGTCCAGTGGGGAGAAGTTACTGTTGTAGCATCCCACAGGGAGGGACTTTAGCACCGTGAAGCTCACCCTGTCAGACCACGAGGCTGGCTAGGCCAGGGCCAAGGACAAGTCGAGCTCATGATGAGCTCACGTAGAGCTCACGATGGGGCTTCAAGCCATCCTGGTGGGGCAGAGAGCAGGGGAGCTCAGGTAGGCAGGATGGCCCGGTACAGGGCTGCCTCCAGGAGCGAGGGATGCCTCTGTGGCTGAGAGAGGCCTGCAAGGGCCACCAAGGAAGCCTAGAGGAGCAGGAGAGCCCCAGAGCTGGAGCACCCAAGTACAAGGAGCTATACTGGGACAGTGGCCCAATGCCAGCTTCTGGGGAAGAAGGTCGGTGTGCCTGCAGCAGTTTGGCAAGCTCAGCCCAAGCGAAGTTCCGTCAGGCTGAGGCAAGGACAAGCCTGGTGGGCACTGAGGACCCTGGGCTGGAATATCCCAGTTTATGGCAGTGGGGAGGGAAGGATTATGCCTTTGCGCTTTAGTGTGTTCATGTCCCCTCGTGCCTTCCTTTCTTTACTCTTCTTCTTTTTTTTAACCATCAACCATTTTAAAGTATACAATTCAGTGGCATTTAGTACGATCTCTGTGTTGTGCAGACATCACCTTTATCAAGTTCCGAGACATGTCCGTCACCCCAAAAGGAACCTCCATATGCACTAAGCATTCCACGTCCCCACTTTCTCCCAGGCCCTGGCAACCACTGTCTTTATGCCCCTAGAGAGTTACCTCTTCTGGATGTTTCGTATAAATGGAATCATACAATATATGATCTCTCATATCTGGCTTCTTTCGCTGAATGTAATGTTTTCAAGTTTTATCCATGTGGTAGTATATGTGAGAATGTTCTTCCTTTTTATGGTTGAATAATATTCCATCGTATGGATATACCACAGTTTGTTTATCCATTCGTGAATTGTGGAGATGTAGGTTGTTTCTACTTTGGGGCTATTGTGTATAACAGTGTTGTTGAGAAGACGCATGTACGAGCATTTGTGTGAATACCCACCTTCGATTCTTTGGGGCATAGACCCAGCAGTGGACTTGGTACATTAAGTGGTTGATATCTTCATGTTGTTTGTAAAGTTCCAAGCTGACTGGTCTGTCTCCAGGACTTCACCTTGATTCAGATTAACTCAACACTTACTGAGTGCCTGCTCTGTTTCATACAATGCATGCTCTCACTAACCCTAGGCACTATCGGAGGTTTTATTCCCATTTTACAGATGACAATGCTGAGCTTCAGATAGCTCAGGTCTTTGGTCAACCAACTGAGAGACACCAGAAACTCAGATGCCGATTCCCGGATTTTTCTGCCATGCTGCACACGGCTCTCCCATATGGCTAGGGCTAGGGCTAGTGCCTGCATGTCCCAACTTCATGGTGCTTCTTGCCAAACTCGAAATATTTAAATATTCTAAATATTAATTCCATGTAAAACCAATATTCTCTAGATTCTACTATAGACAAGTGGTTGCAGGTGCTAATCATTTTTTTTCCATTGGAAGGGGGGCATAAAATTGATAACATTCTTCCATTAAATTAATTTTTGTACAAGTGAGTTGGGGAAAGATAAGCTGAACTCCATTTTGATACTAAACCCTTGAGCCTTGCCAGTGGGAGAGACACTGGTGTGGTCCCAGAGCAGTTGAGATTGGGCTTTGAGGTGGGGAGACCACATCAGGGCAGAATCAGTGTAAGAGAAATCCAAGGAGGCAGAATGTGTTGGCGCAGAAGAAAGGTGACCCTAGTGACATGTGAGCTGCCACTGCAGAGATCGCTGTTCTCTCTCCAAGCATATAGATGCTAGATCTCAGGGTGTATGTCGGCATGTGCACAGTTAAACTGGCTTGGCTCAGAGGGAAAAGACCTCCCCCTCCCACTCCTGCTCCTCCAGCCAGGAAGAGATGGTTAGCTAAGGGCACCAGCCAATGGCAGTGAGGTGGCTCCAAGCCCCCAGTCCACCAGACCACTTGAGCTCACAGCGTGACCTTGAACGGCGCGCATGGAGACGTGATGGGAGCAGCTGGCTCTTGTGCCCTGCAGCTGCACCTGTGGCATTTGTCAGCCTGGAGAACAGGCATGCCCTACCTATGCATACCCAGCGCCATCCGTCAGCCCAGCAGGAGGTGGGGATGGTAGGGTCGCTGCTCCGCACTCCTCTCCATAGCAATCCACCCAACCCCCAGCCCGCAAAAGACCTCAGCTGCTGAGTGCTGATGAGACCATAGCCCAAGACCTGGACACCTGCCCTGCAATTCTGTCAGGCAATTAGCAAAGCAAATGGGCCCAGAGGGGCCTTGCTCTGGGGAGTCGCCCTCCTGCCTCCAAACACTCTCCCCTGGCTCAACCCATGTGCTGATCGCAGACCGATGGTGCAGGCACACCGCAGCCTGCCTCCCTGGTATGAATCCTCACTGGCTCCCACAGCCTCCAACGTCTTAGGCTGGCTTTCAAGGGGACCTGACCAAGGCCAGCCTGTCTCATCTGCCCCAGCAACTCAGCACCAGATTCCAGCCAAAGCAGGGCAAAGAAGTGGGAGAAAGCTCTTGGGAGCTGCAGGAGAGACAAACTTGGCAAGCGATGGCAAGGTCTGGGCCTGGCCAGGGGTCGGGGCAGGTGGAGAGGAGGAATCCACTTTGGAGACAGCTGTGGGGTAAGTGAGGATGGAGGAGGAGGGATGGAGAGCTCCTGGGTTTCCAGCATGGGGGTGCCGATCGCCAGTGTGGTGGAACCCAGGAGGATGGCCAGGTGTGAGCCCCACAGGCACGAGGTCCAGCAGGCAATGGTGTGTCTGAGAGATGGGTGCCAGACAAGCCACTGTGACTCCCGGTGAAGACAGCAGAGCAGGGGATGAAAAAGCAGGTGTAGACCCAGGTCTGCTCACTCGCAAAGACCTGCATTCTCCAGGAGGAGCCAAGATCTCCTTGGAGGAGGCAAGCCTGAGATGTGTGTGCTGGTTTTAGAGGAAATAGGAAGTCACAGAGGGTTCCAAGGCAAGGAAGGGACAGAGGAAAACCTGGCCTTGGGACAATCACTGTGCTGGCCTGAGACCGAGATGCTGGAGGCCAGGGCATGAATTAGGCAGCTACCGTAACAGCCCAGACAAGAGAAGATGAGGCAGGAGACAGCAGACAGGAGCTGACACGGAGAGAGGTGAGATTTCTGTCCCGAAGAGCAACTTTGTAAATCATCTCTGGACAGATGCAAATGTGCCACATCTAAGGGGAGAGGCTCCAGGGAAGAAGGGGTGGCCAAGGCTGGGCCACAGAGGCCTCCCGAACCCTGTGCCCAGCACTCGCTCACACGAGAGTGGTGGATCTCTGGGCCCTGGGCAGTGTCCGAGGGGAGCAGAGGAGACCACAGTGCTCAACGGGGATCTGTAGCGGATGCCCCGAGCGGTCGGGTCAGTTGTCCAGCAGGGCGAGGAAGGTGAGACGCAGCAGGGGACAGGGAGACAGCCCTGGTCAAACCCTGAGCCCCACTCCTGGTGACTGTGACCTTGGGCCAGTTACTCCATCTCTCTGGTACCCCGTTTCCTTCACCTGCAACTGTCATTCAGGAATGTGGGGGTTTCCTCATCCCTCTTCATAAGTCACAGGGAAGCCAGGGCACCTGACCGCCCCCCAGCCCCTCGCCCCCGGAAGTGAGGAGCAAACGCAGTGGAGGACGGAGGGAGCTCAGGAGGTGGAAAAGTACCCAAGGAGGAAGCAAACTTTTCAAAGTTAGAAGAGCCATAAAATGCAAGGCACGGATGCTTGCCCCGTTTCCCAGGGAAGCGCCACATTGCGTTTAATGCGCTGCGGCGGATGGGCTGACGTGGGTGGTGTAAGTTGGGGCTGGGGAGTTGAATGGCTGAATGGCGAAGGCAGGTGAGGGAAGAGGAATGTTCCAGGCCTGCGTGTGGGGCCCTGCCGCTGGCTCCAGCTCCTGTTCAGGGAGGACACCAGACCCACGGGGCCCCACAGGACCCCATGGGACCCGGCCTCACTCCCTATCGGCTTTTCGGGAAAGGGGGTGTAGGCGTGCTCGTGCTGTGAGAAGCACCTCTGGGCCCAAGAGGGCACCTGTCCCTGCAGCAGCCCGGGTCAGCCCCTCCTGGAGGGGCAGGGCTGAGCGCCCTGTAAGGACCACGGGCTTGACCTGCGGGGAGCTGGTCTGCCTGTCCACGCCTTCCTACACAGTGGGCTTTTTGGTCGGCTGTGTTTTCCCCAAACAAGCCTATACAATTAGTTTCTTCTTGTTTCCTAAATTATTTTTGCCACTGCTAATTATTTCACACTCCATATACAAGAGTTATTGGGGTGGGTAATGGGAAGCAAGGGATCGCTTCGCGGGAGCATCGCGGGCTCCAAGACATGAAGGCAACTTTGATTTGTTTTTCTGCTCAGCCGCCCACTGGAGAGAGGGAACACAGAGAAAGCTGAAAGAACAGTGGGGCGGGGTTGGGGGTGGGGAGGGGAGGAGAGAAACAAACAAGGGCTGGGGCTTGGAATGGCGCAGGCTGCCACTGCTCTGCCTGGGCCCGGCAGGGGGCACCTGCCCACAGGGCCAAGGACACACTCACCTGTCCCACAGAAAGTACGTGCCCAGTGTGGCTCAGGGAGGACTGGGCAAGCTAGATGACACTTTTGCTCAATGGCATCACAAAAGGGACACACGTGGGACCCAGTACTGCTCTGGGAGCTTCGCGTGTATGACAATAGGGCTGTGACGGCTAATACTGTCCGTCGCAGGGCACAATGTGGAAAGTGGGGCTAGAGAGCTTAAGGAACTCCAGAAACATCACACAGCCAGGCAGGGGTAGAGACCAGACAGGAACCTGGGTCTGTCTGACACCAAAGCCACTGAAGTCCTCTTTGTTCCCAAGAAGGATCCCCCGGGGGAGATTCCCCTGGGAGGACGGCACTCACCTTAGTGGGAAGGGCCTGGCACCATAGTCCCCCCCACCTGGCCCTGGGGTCACCGAGGTCTTGGCCTCCAAAAGTCCACTGTGCCTGAACTCCACGCAGGACAGATGTGCCCATCCCCACACTCCCGTCTGGGCGACCCCTATGGTGGGTGTGTCCAGCTTAGCTCTGCTTAAGGGAGATTGGAATTTTTCTAAAGATTAACCAGGAATCTAAGTGGGGAAGCAAAACTAGAGACCACAAGAGTTGCTGAAAGAAAGGGTCTGTGGAAGCTGCGCGTTGGCCTGGATGTGGGTCTCGGCCAGGCGAAGCCACTCCGACTTAAACCGGTGATGGATCTGCCATTTCCTGCTGGGATAGCTGGCCCCGCGCCTCCTCCTGACCAGGGACCTGCAAGATACTTCCTCTTCCTCAACAGGCCCAGCCTTCGTGTCCCACAGTGGCCTGCGCAAGGCGAGCTCTAGTCAGCCCCAGGACTTCTCTTGGGCTTCCTGCCCCCCAACCATGGCTGGAGTCACCCACCACCTTCGCTGGCCCTCGAGCTGTCTGCAGTTCAGGCCCTTTCCTTTGCAAAGAAGCCTCTCCCTGCAGCCAGATGCTGGGACCTACCTGCAGATGCCAGACGATATCCGTCATTCTAGGCAGCACTCTGGCCCCCATATTTTCCACAGACACACAAAGAATGAAAATAGAACCAGTGGACCGAATGAGAAAATGTGTCCACACTGCTCAGTGACATCTCTGGCCCAAAGCTGTGATTCATCGTGCTGGTGGTGACCAGTATTACGTATTTACCAAGAGCTAGCACTGATCGAGGTTGCACTTCCTGGCACCAGGCGTATGTGTTCTCATTTAACCCTCAGCAAGCCAGGGAGGCAAGTAAGTGCTATTAAACTCCCATTTTATAGGTGAGGAAACCGAGGCAGAGAGTGGCTAAGGAAACTTCCCCAAGTCACACAACCGAAAGGTGATCGAGCCGAGCGACGTGTGAGCCCGTCCTAGCCACCGCCCCCGGCATCAGAATGGAAGGCGGCTGCACTGCTCTGTTCGCCCATCTCCACTCCGCTTATAAATAAGGCCACAGGCACCCAAAGAAGAGAGATGGCTTGTCCTTGGGCATAAACCCCACCTCCATGATTCCCAGTCCAGGTATCTCCTGAGAGAAAGCTCTTCCAGAACCTCTTGTCCTCTCCAGGCCCCAGGAGGGGCTCTCTGGAAGCCACTATCTCGGCCCTGGGGGGAGTTCTCTCTGAGCCTGGCTGCTTCTGGCTGGAGGGGAGAGCTGAGCTCCAGCCTTCCTCATCCACCAGAGGCCGGGTGGGGACAGGAGAGACCTGGGCAAGCATGAGGCAGAGTAAATGGAACAGGGACCTTGAGGGAGCCTACCTGACATTCGAGCAGCTCTCAGCACTTTCTACTGCCACACCGTCTGAGCCTGAACCACCCACCCAGGTGAGAGCGCTAGGGCAGGAGTCTTCACGCCCATTTGATAGATGCAGAAACTGAGACCGAGAAGTGAAAGGCTTCACCAAGCCGTGGTGGCAGAAGTGCTGCTAGACCCCTTATAGCGACTTCACTGGGAGTGCCCCGCCCTGCAGGCACAAGTGTCAGAAATGGCTGCTAAAGGTTCTGAGGGAGGCCATTTGTGAGCTGGGGCCCTGGCTGGGCACAGGATGTGGAGGAGGGAGTGGCTTTCTGCTGACTGAGCAAGGTTGGTGCAGCGTTCATGACCCCACGGCAGGCTCTGAGGGCCACTCAGGCTTTGTTGGCTGGAGTGCCCAGAACCTGGCAAGTGGCCGGTGGTCATAAGCGCTCGCTGAGCCTGCCCTGGGCCTTGATAAACCTCAAGGGGAAATAAATTCTCCTGTTCCTTGGCCGCAAGTGCTCCCGGAACAGAGGCTGAGCGCAGAGCCCTGGGCTGACCTTTGAGGCAGACAGGTGGGGGAGAAGCAGGCACTGCCCAGAACCATCCCAGGGAGGCCAGGAGAGGGAAAGAGCAGGCTCTGGCCTTTAGACAGAGACGCATGCGCTGAAACCCCAGCCTTGCCTCTTCCCAGGTCATAAGTGACCACGGACATTCCATCGACCTCTCTGAGCCTCAGGCTTGTCCTCGGCAAAAAGGAGGAAACGTGTGATGATGTTACACCCACCGACCCGACGCCACGAGGCTCCAGCCCGCTGGTGCCCCGCCTTTCTTGTCAGCCGATGCACAGACTCCCTTGGGAAGCGAGGAAGGCAGAGCCAACTCCATGGCCGCGTGCAGGGCACAGGCCTCTGCAGTTGAGGATGGAGGGGATTGGTGCTACCCATGGGGCTCAAGGAGGGCTGCCTGGCAGAGGCGAGGTGTCGCCTGGGCCCTGGCTGATTGATGAGTGGGAACTCACCAAGCAGAGAGGGGGATGAGACCATGCTCAGTAAGGCACAAGAGGGGGCACTAGGCATGGGCCAGGCCTGCAGGGGCGTGAGGGAGACCAGGGCAGGAAAAGAGGGAAGAAAACCTGGAAGGGTCAGGGGGCTGCCTCAGCTGCCCAGCAGTGCCCAGCAGTGCAGCAGGGGGCCTGGCCACGCTCGAGCAACTGAGAGCAGGTAGTGGCCTTGCAGGTGGCCTGGGCCCTTCTCCGGGGCCCCTGCACTGTCTTATAAGACACCCTGTACCACCTTCCCGGTGGGAGATAATTACATCCTTTCTGGAAAATAAAGAACAGGAGGAAGAAAAGAAGCCTGAGCCCTCCTCCTCCTCTCTCTGCCTCCCACTCGCCCTGCACCTCCCCCGCCCTCCCGCTCTCGCTCTCTGTTGCTAAGTAGATGGTAGGTTTATTTGCGGCTGTCGGTTCCCAGTAGAAAAATTTCATCTTGGAGAGCCGCCTGGATGGAAATGGCTTCAGCACCGATTTCATGGAGAAGGTCTGTGCGGTAATTAGTGTTCATGAGGGAGGAATTGGACTGGCAGGCTCCCAAGAAAACTACTCCCCAAAAGTTAGCGCGAGTCCAGAGGGCTACATCAAATCCAATTCCAGAGTGCGCATCTCAGCCGCTATATTTAGACCAGCAGACTACACGGGCAGCACGGAGGCTCGGGGTTCGTGGGGGGCCTGGTCGCGGGAGGCGGAGGCGGCCTGCGCTGCTGGCACCACGGGAGACGCAGAGACGTGACCGTCCGTCGACCGCTACCCGACCGAGCCTCCCTCAGCCCTGTGCATGTCCCACCCCTTTGAATCCCAGCTTCCACGGAGCAGGACCCTGGTGAGGGAGGACAGAAGAGGAGAGAGGAGAGGAGGAAGGGGAGGAAAGTGGAAGTGTGGGCCAGCCCTCTGGCCAATGGACTGCCCCTCAGGTCGGTCACACAGTCATTCGCACGACCACCGCAAGGCCCTCCCCGCCTCCTTCTTACTGCCTCTCTCCACCAGGGCCTCAGGCAGCATTCCCGGCTTCCGGGAAGGCTCCTCAATGCCCCATCCCTGTCCCTGGCCTCCCCAGGCCTGTGCAGTCTGAAGCTTGGTTACTGGGCCACACGCCACCTTTCCTGGCCCCCTCTGTGTTCCCTCTGTCCTGGCCCGTCCCCAGGCTGGGTGCCACTGAAGTCAGGTGGTCTTTCTTCTTCTCCTATCCTTCCTTCTCTCCCCAGGCCAGCGCTGGGCAAAGAGCAGGTGCCTCTGGACACTTATGGAAGGAATTGAGGCCAGCAGCCCTCAGAGGCCTGCCAGGGGCCAGGGGCTCCACCTCGTCCCACCTGGGCCTTCAGGCTGAAGGAGGAAGTAGGAGCAAGACTAAAATCAGATCTCTGATTCTTCCTTCCCATTTTCATTCTCTGGGATTTTCCCAGTGCCAACCTGCTGCTTAGGTGGGGATTTACAGATAAGGGAGCCAGGGACCCCAGAAGTCCAGGGGCTTGACAGGAGGACAGCATCCCGGCCTCCAGTCTAAGTTGCAGCTTCCAACCTGGTGTCCTCTCACAGTGCCCTGCTGTGCGGGCCTTTGCGTCGAAGGTGTCCCTCTGTCTGCATCCCAGCTACGCCCA
>RJWJ010036473.1:0-16081 GCA_004363605.1 Indri indri | reverse complement strand
TCTGGCTGAGAGCAGCATACTTCTCTTATAAATACTGTTTAAAGTTTAGATTCTCTGAGTCTTTTCCATTAAGGAACAGAGGCCCCTTGTTGTGAAGCTGACACAGTTACTGTGGTGTAGGATGGTAAATTGCCTTGCATGTTAACTCTGCCTCTGCCTCTTATTTTCTTGCCCCAAAGATCCATTGTTGGAAAACTAAGGCAACGGGCAGGCTATTTCTGCCTGCTCTGATCAGTGTAGTCTCTCCATTTATTTTGGAATTGATCCGCATGTGTCATCCTTTAGGGTTGTTAAGTATTGTATTCCTTATTTCATTGCTTTGCTTTGTATTTTTTTTTTTTTTAACTACTTGGGAAGTTTAGTGTTTGAACCCAGTCAGATATTGCTATTAATCATTAGCATATACACCCATTTTCACTTCTAACCAGATCTGATTATAACCTGTCTTCTCAGGAAAAAAAAAAAAACCCAATAAATCCCATCTCTCTATTTTAAAATATAACATAAGCCTATATGAGCAAAACTAACCATAATTTTATAATGAAAACACGATTGGAATTCTGTTTCCCTCCTGAAATTTAAAAGAGACTGAGGACTGTTTTTAGTGTATAAAAGTTTAATTTGTTGATGCTGGTGTCTTTCTTAATGAGTAAATATTAAATGCAATAGATGGACATTATAATATTTCATTATTGCATAAGATCAGTTCTGTGTTGAATCAGATCAAAATTATGGAAATATAGCTAACTGCTACCTTCAAGGTATGATACACCTTTATTTGGCAAGAAATAATTCTGCTTCCCAATTGAATTGACAGATGTTACTTTTAAAATTAGTTAATCAAAACATGTTTATTGGGACATTTTTGGTGTATCATAGCAATCTGTTGGTTATTATGAAATGTGAAAGAAAATGTAGGGAAGGTACAATACCAAGTCATAAAATATTAAAACCTAAGCTAATTTTGATAATATATAGAGTTTATGTAAGAAATATGATAGATACTAGAAAAAGAAGAGAGTTTAAGTCCCCTGCATCCTTTTATTAAAAATTTTTTAAAAATTATGAAAAAGTTGAATGGTACAGTGAACAATAGTACAGTGCACACTGCTATTATGCTTCATCCACATTCACTAATTATTAGCATTTCACCATATTTTTTCTCCCCCCCCCATACCCATGTATATATATACATATGCTTCTTTTTTCTCTAGCCATTTGATAGTAAGCTGCAGACATTAAGGCACTTCATCACTGATTATGTGTCTCCTAAAAACAAGGACATTTTCGTATATAACAACTGTGTCACTTTCATACTCAAAAATTTTAGCACTGATTCAATACTATCATCAACTATATGGTCTATTTTCAAATTTCTGCAGTCATATGAAAATTGCCCCTCATAGCTTTTTTGTTTGTTTGAGCTAGGATCTAATCAAGACACATACTTTGCATTTAGTTATCCTCTCTCTTCAGGACAGGCCTCCTTTAATCTATACCAGTATTGATTAAAATTTACTGAAATTAAAAATTCACTTTTTCAGTCGTACTAGCCACATGTCAAGTGCTCACTGGCCATATGTAGCTAATGGCTACTTTATTGGACAGTACAAATATAGACTATCACAGAAGGTTCTATTAGAGAAATCTAGAACGTTTTCCACTTCTTTTTGTCTTTCATGAAGTTGATTTTTCGAATAATTCAGGCTGGTTGTCTAGTTGGAGGTTTCACATTATAGATTTGTTTCTTCATGATTAGATTCCAAGGTTGTGGCAGATTGTATTTTCCAAAGATAGCTATGCTAATATATTTAGACCATCTCACATCCTTTTTTATAAATGTGACTGACATTCCTCCAGCTGAGAGGTGGAGTCTTTGTTCTCTCTCCTTGGATGTAGTAGGCAAGTACTTGTGACAGCTGACCAATGAATTAAGGTGAAAGTCATGCTTTGTGACTTAGAATTACTCTTTCTTGAGATGCTTATCTTTGGAACCTAGCCACCACATTGTGAGAAAGCCCAGGCTGTATGAAGATGTTACACAGGACAAGCTAAGGTCTCAGCTGACAGGCTGACATGTGAGTGAATAGGCCTCCTGATAATTCCATCGTTCTTCTGTTGATTCTTCCAGTTGAGGCCTTAGACCTAGGAGAGCAGACAAGCTGTCCCAGCTGATGTCTGTCTGAATTCCTGGTGCATAGAAACTGTGAGAGGTAATGCATTATGTTGTTATTGGTCTTCTGAGCCACTACGTTTTGGGGAATTTCTTACACAGCAGTAAATAACTGATACACAGGTGAAACAGTTTTGGAAAGAGTACTGTGTAAGTGATGGTGTGCATTTCCTTTTGTATCACATTAGGAGGCATGTAATGTCAGTGTCAGTTGTTATTGGTGATATTTGATCTCTTGGTTAAGGTGGTGTCTACCAGATCTCTCTATCATAAATAAATACTTTTATTTCTTATTAATAAGTAATCTGAAGGAAAGTTTAATTTTGCATAGGATCAGCTTCTGCCAAGTTAGAATGAATAAATTGTCAACATTTCATTCTATTCCATTGTCTTGAATGGATTTAAAAATGGAAATGATCTTACACACCATTTTATTTAGTCTCTTCATTTTGTATCCTGATTTACTAAATATTACTAGGTTTACGTTACAGTTACTGCCTTTAAACTAGGGACATAGAAATACAAGAGATACGATCATTATTCACTTAGAGCTTATGGATGAAGAGTAACATGACTGGAATTCAAAGGGGTTGATTGGGTAATGATAAATTTTCACTCCAAGATGATTTGACCGAAAGGTTTTTATTTTCCAAAAGACTAAAATGATGTCATTATGGTAATTATAGACTCTAATCTCCCAAGGCTGGTCAGTGCTGCTTTCTGAATTATGTTCTTATCATACAGAATTAAAAGAAAAAATGTTTTCTAGTGTACTTTTATGTTAGAAATTCTATTAGTACTGTATTTTAGGGATTTGAATGTATCTTTTTCCAAATATATAAATGTGTTTGTTTTAAAATATAGATCTTTTGTGTCCCAAATTTCTTTTTATGTAAGTAAGAAATACTGAGCTAAATGGATATTTATGAATTGAAGACTGTAAGGATACTGTTACATAATTTTTTAAAAAACAATATTGGGCATAATAAATTAAGGAACTATATTAGCAGCTAACATAGTTAGTGCACTAAATAGTTGTTGATTGGGTGAGTTCTGTATAGATGAACTATGCTTTATGATACCAGTTACTTGTTTATGAATAGAATGCATCCAAGTTAACCATATAAGGCCGTTAAAGTTTGTTCTACTAATAAGAACCTGTTGCTTTCTTCTTGTGTTTATTTGGTCTGGGATATAAAAATAAAGAAGCACTTTTTTGTTTGTTTTTGGTTTGATAGTAGCAAATTTGCCTAGATTTTTCTGTCCCAAATTCTATTTAAAGTTGAGGTAGAACATATAATTTAAGACAAATAAGAAGGAATAAGTCCCATATTTATTTCAACATTGTCTCTTTCTGGTGAAACCCTGTTAGTTAGACTACTTTGCTAATATCATCAAGCTCACGATACTTAATTTCTTTGTGGGTTATACAGTTCCACCTGTTACTGGCTCTCAGACTGAATATTTAACAACATTTTTTCCCAGGTGACTTTGGGTACAGGGAGAACTCCATGAGAGAGTGAATTGGGGGTGGGAAACCTGCAGCCTTAAGGCCACATGTGGCCTTCAAAAGGCTGTACTTAAACATCAAGAAGGCCACATGTGGCCTTAAGCCACAGGTTCCCCACCCTTGGAATAGATCAATCAACAATTTAGTATTAATAAAACAAGTCAGAATACAAGTCTTGCTAAGTAAGATGGTGTTGTATCTTTATATAGAGGGAAAATGTGGCTGGAGATGTTTCAGAATCATGGGCAGATAAAAGAGTAATCTTATCTAGCTGAGGAAAGAGCAATCAAAATATTAATATAAGTGAGTTCTGGAAAGTGTAAAATTATGAGAGGCATGAGGCTATAGGAGGACCTATGTGTTTAACTCTAGGGGGCGGTGAGATAAAGGTGGAAGAACATGGAACTATTTAAGGAATGGGGCAAAACTGCAGAGTAAAGAGTTAACAGAGGGGCAGGAAGGAATCACTAGGGAAGACTTTTGAATGTTGGCAGACAGGAGGGGAAGGGAGTGAAGGTATTGTTTTGGGTGAGAGACCAGTTAAGGAGTTGCCAAGGAGGGAACCCATAAAATGAGACCACTGCTCCAGGTGGTTTCAGCGTGAGTACTAGTAAGTGTCAAGGAGAAGGGCTTGATTTTCTAAAAAACTTGAAATTGTAGGGAATTGTCTGACAGACTTTGAAAAGGCTCTGAAAGTGTGTCTACGTGTGAGTGATGTCATCTACACATACCTTTGGTAGATGTAATCTGTATAGAGTAGTAATGAAGAAGAATTGCGGCCCTAAGGGCTTAGGCTTCAGACGGGAAGCAGCACTCCCTCCCTTTATACCTTGGAGAGGTGAAGTAGAAAGTATCCAAGTGGCAGAAATGCCCAGGGAGCTTAATGATTGCCCTGGCCTTGTCATATCACAACACCACATTACACGTTGCTCAGCCAGCCTACATCTCTGTCACTACCACTTGGGAAAAAAGAAAGCAAATACTGTTGCTTGTAGAGATTTTTTGTTTGTTCCTTTCACATATTTCATTCATACTTTTGGCAAAATCTTGTAGAGAGTTTACTTGGAATACACGAAGTTAGGTGTCCAGGGAAAGGAGAAATAATTTCCAGTTGTGGAACTAGGGTTTGAGAGTTATTTGGATGTCTTTACCTCTGGTAGGATACATGACTGTTGCTCTATTTGCCCAGGATCTAGAGATGAATATCTATTCACTTATTCCTCGTTTGCTACCAAGGCATGCCAACTATTAAATCCTCAGATTAGCTAATAAGTAAAACAGGCATATGTTCTTATGTGACTCATCCTTCTTGAGTGTTTTTCCCCCAGTATTTCAGATTTATAATGATGTGGTGTGAAGAGATTCAGGATTTCCATTCCTGCTCTCCCCTTTCCTGCCAAGCTTATGACCCCTGCCAGCTCATCTTTTCCTTGATCTGCCTACAGTTTTGGTTTGGGTTCTGGACTCTTTGGGAGTTTATAGAACAGGAGTCATTTAAACTGTTTTTTTCTAAATGGAATAAGTATCTTAATTGAGGTCAGGCCAACACTTAGTGTGACCAAAACTTCCCCTCATCCTCCCTGGCACAGAGAGAGAATTCATACAGTAGAAGAATGGTGTGAAACTGTGTACCCAAATAGAGTCCACTGGGATAAAGCTAATGCCCAGTTGGAGGCGACTTCTTTGCCGAGCTCTGTTGTTCTGTTTGGTTCCAAGCCAGATGGCAACCTGGCAGGTGAACCATTGGCTCTGGCCTTTCCTTAACTACCTCAGGTCTAGGATGAAACGCCCAGCTGTCTCTTCCCTTGCAGGAGTGACCCTGCGGAAACAGTAATTGCCCTCACTGTTACTTAATATTTATGTAATTTTGTTTACATTTGGTTTTTTAAGAATATATTTTATTGGTTGTTTTAAATTGTCAAATTGCTTGATAAAATTCAAGAATGAAATTTATTTAACACCGGACTCTTGAGTATAGAAAGAGCTTCTGGAGGGAGCATGGGAGCGCAAGTAGGGAGATTTGAATTAGATTGAACTAGTGTAGTTTAAGTACTATCTATAGTTATTTTTGATCACTAGAAATACTTTTGAGATTGCATGAATTAAGTAGTTTTAATATCTTTTATCTTTTAGCCACTTTCTGACATCTGCAAGACAGAAATGAGCATCCAAGGTCTCCCCCGAGTGGAAATATATCCACTGAATCTACAATTTTGTGCCTGTATTATACTATAATATTATGTATGTCTTATCTGAGTAACGATACAGTAATAACATTTATAGCTGTTATGATTTGTTTTCCAGTCTCAGATGTAGTTGGAGGTATATGAAGAAATCAAAGAGGAATTCTGAAAAAGAGGGGAAAGGCGTGGTCATTCTACAGAGCTTCATCTGTGTAGCTCCCCCATTTTAACACCAGCTTTGCTTTCTATGATTATGATGCAGTACTAGTAGCATTCTTATAATTGTGTTTTATTTAATTTTTGCTTTTTAAAAAAGTATTTTTGAAAGTAACGGGAAAATCCCAAGAACTTCATTGATAATGTTTCTGAGACACATAAATGTTTCTGAACAAAGCAAAATTACTTTGGCATGTTGAAGGGAAAAGCTCTTCTTCCTGCTGTGTCCCTGACAGGGGTCTCTTGTTCACCACTGGATTTGCAGCGTGAGGATATATCCTAATTTCTTAAGGATTCAGTTACTGCCTGAGTCGCATTTCTCTAAGGCACAATGCTATAAATAAATGATGGTCATCCTACAAATGCCTCTCTACCATAAGGTAACTGAAATGATGCAGTATTATTATTGATGTCATATGAGAAGAGTAATCATTCTTGCCTTGCCTTCCTCATGGGATTTTATGACAATGAAATGAGATAGTGAATTCAAAAGTATTTTTAAGGTGTTAAGGAATCAATAAATATAAAGAGGCATTATGATTATTATTGTTATTATAGTTAGCTTTCCTGCTATTATTTTTATCACTACCAGCATCATTATTAACATCTTCACTGTTGGGGTAGAACTTCTTAGACCCATCTCCTTTGCCTCCTGACCAGGGAAGGGGAGGGAAATTATATCATTGATTATTGTAACTAAAACCTTTTTAAAAGTTTTTCAGAGAATCTGAGGCCTCAGTATAATGATGTTCCTGTCTCTGGGCCCCCGAATGTCTTTTAATTCCATTGCTGGGAATACTTGACTCCTACTTGACAGCTCAGCCCAGTCTAGAGGGACCAGCTCTGTCTTTGGGAGAGTTATGAGAGGCATGATTAAGAGCTTCTTTCTTTATCTCAAGCACCACTGCTGCTGGTTCTGTATTAACGTGGTATCCCAGTCTGGTTACTGACTTTCTGTCTTGCTTGTGTGATGAACTCCTCCACTACACCTCAAATCCAGTCACTGATGTCCTGTATTGACTCTTTGCCTTGGCCTTAGAAACCTGCCCCAAATCCCTTAATTCTCTTTGATTCCCTAAACTTTGCTGGACTTCACTCCCCCAAGTCTACCCCCCAACCCGACTCCAGATTTTAGTCCTGCTTGAGTCTCAGTTTCTTCATCAGCAATCTGGTTAACATCTAGCTGTTATCTGAACTATGGTATAAGTAGAATTTGGTAGGACTGATACTAAGGAGGAGGGAAAGTATTGCTGAAGTATGGAGGAAAGAGGGGAAATGATGTGAAGAAAGCATAAAAATACAAAGGGACTGGTACATTTCTTCATTTACAAGATTGTGACCATTGTAAACTTAAGAAATCTTGTCCCTTTGTTTACCACTATGTCCCTAGTGTCTGAAGCTTTCTAGCATTTTATCTATCCTGTAGGTACTTGTTGAATGAGTGTTTGGGGGACACACTATGTTGATCGGTTTGAATGGAGGTCACTTTAGTGTGAGCCTTTAAGGACTGGGATCATTCATTTTGCCAAATGAATGAATAAATATTGGTGTTAGTGGAGTTGAGGCTAGAACACTGAAATTGATAATGTGGAATCTGGAATGCTGAGCTAAGGATTTAGTCTTATTGTGACAAAGATTCTTCTGTATCTTAGCATTTACTTTTACTGTCTAACATAGTAAGAGTTTTGTTCTTGTAGTGTACTCTTACTTGAGCTGAAGGGTTCATAAAGAAAATCCTTTTAATGCTAAAAAAAGAAAGGATATTTTTACATAAGATAGTTCTTTTTGAATTAAAGTCCAGTGTCTAAATTGGTGGATATATTTCTAAAACATAGTTTTTAAAAGTTGCTTTTATGGATAGTCAACATGTTTACACACAGCAATACTGAAAGTATATTTCTGTTCACAGTGATGAAAGGCATTCACTGTTTTCATTCTTGCTGGTCTACTTTGGTACTAAGCAGTTATTCACTGCTTGAGACACCAGAGTGAGTGTTTCTAAGTGTCAGATTTACCTCTTTATCTACCTGTACCCCTGGACTCCAGCATTGTCCATTTTAGGCCATAAGGACGTATACATTTCAAATACTACTGCTCAGAGAAAGTGAAACCTGTCTAGAGTACAACCCAAATGCTCAAATTGAGGGAAAGATTTTATTTTGATAGATACATGTAAAGGAATTTCTTTTTTAGGTTTTGTCTTCATTGAGTGCTTGGACTGCTTGTGGCAGCAAAGCACCCAGGATTGCAATAAACCTTATTTCACATATAAATAGGAGAATTTTTGTGTGTGTATGTGTGTGTACACGTATATCTGCCATAGGTTGGAGTATAAAGCTAAGCTTGCTAATCAGGAACAATTGCTTCTGCCAACTATGAACCAAAACTGGAGCTGGAATTAGGGCAGGGCCATGGCAAACACACACTAAGCACTGGAGTGACAGGTGTGTTCGCTACAGGGTGGGAGATCATTGTCACTCTTGGCTCTCTGTTTTCTTCTTATTGTCATCCAAGCATCCAGCAGTTTTAGAAAGATAGGGTCCAATTCTTGAGGCAGTTGTCCTTAGCAGGAAGAAACAGGAAAGACATTATCTGAAATTGTGGATGTAGGGGGTAAAAGGCAAAGGGGTTGGGGTTTCTGAAATGTAAATATCCTTCAGAAGGAGATGAATTTTTCTTATAGGAATTACTGTACTATGCTAGTTTTTTTTGCATAAGGAACTGATTCTTTTTAGGCTTATTTGGTATGTGGGAGCACAACTAATATCCCCTAACCAATGTTAGAACACATAGAAAATAAAGAAGAAAATAACTACCCATGATCTCAACATATAATCAATTTCATATTTGATTTTAGTGATGAACAATATACTATCTGTTGATTTTTGATGAGGTTAATTTTTCTTCCTACCACTACCACTATCATAATCGTTATTGTCAAAATCAAATATTTTACTGAGTCCTTGCTGTGAGCAAGGCATAGTTCCAGGAAGAATGAAGAGGATAAATAAATAGAAGATGTGCTTCCTTCTCATAAGGAGATTATTTTCTGTTTAGGACTGAACATATATCCTGGAAAAAATTATAGTAAATGATTTATTCATTCAACAAATCATTATTGAGCTCTATTATGTGTCAGGCATTGTGCCTAGCATTTGAGAAAGAATGTTGAACAAGACGTGGTTTCTGCCCTTGAGGTTATCGTCCAGGGTAGGTGACAGACAAGCAAATAAGAATTTCAATAAATTATAATGTGTGAATTCTCAATGAAAGGCCACAGACAGCAAGTGCTATAGGAGGATATTGTGTTAAAAGATACATTGAAAATTATACTGGACAGTGTTGGAAACCACAATAAAAGTACTCATTTCTTATGTTGGCCCTCAATGAGAGCCTAAGGCATAAACCTTAAACAATCAGGTAATCAATACATTCTATTATTAATGAGCAACACAAGTAATTTAGTTCCAGTACATTACATTCAGCTTTTCCAAAAGAACACTGAGATTTATTTTGAGAAATTTGGTTAAATGGGCCTTAAGTTCTTACTTTCTAGTATAAGTTGTCTCAGTATTTCCTTTTGTTAGTAATTTAATGTAACATTGACAAGTACATGAAGTGCTGATGTTTTGTGGTATGGAAGGAAGAGAAGACCCTGTTTTATATTCTGGATTAGGAGGTGTCAAAGTTAGCATTTCATTATGGAAATGGGGAAACCAGATAGGCCATTTTTTTTTTTTTTTTTGGCTTGGCACTGGATGTTTCCACCTCTGCAAGGAGGAAATTTGAACAAATGAGAAAAAGGTAAGGTCTGTTATACTTTGGATATTTTATGTTTATCTGCCGTAAAACTTATTGCAGAATAGAATTTTATACCTAGAGTTATTCCATTTTAAACCAGCTGTGTATATTTTCTTTTCTTTATATCAGATAAAAGAAATGAGAGCATACTTGTTTATACCTTATTTGAGTTGTTCAGTTCCAGAGTGAAAAATACCAAAGGAGCTGTGGAATTTCTCTCCCTGGAGATCTTTAAGAAAAGGTGTTCAGACACTTAACTGCCTGAAATCATTTATGTAAAGTTTTTTGTGTCTTTAAAAAAACAAGATATAAAAACCCAGACATGGAAAATGTATATCATTCAGGATAATTTTTCCCTTTCTAATACTAGTCACTTTAGTTTTCCTACTAGGTAAATTTATTTGATAATAGATAAATACTTAAAATTGGTGAGCATTTGACTTATGAATATTACATACATAATAATTTATGTTTGTGAAGCATTTTAAAGTTTTCAAAACACTTTTACATTATTTTATCATTTGAGCCTCAGTGGTCTTATGTAGTAGACAAGGCTGGTATTATGATCATCCCCATTTCACTGACAAGGAATCTGGGGATGAGAAGCTATGAGTCTTGACTATGAGTTACTAAGTGGCTGAGCTCCACACAGGCATTTTGACAGCAAATTCAGTGCCCTTTTCTGTATACATAAGGCACTACTTTCCTTTTTTTTTTTTTTAAATGAATATTTGTCCTGTTTATGTCAAAATCAGGTCACTGTAAATTCTGGAGAACTGAATGATATCTCTGGACCACCGATTTCTTCTTGTAAGCTGAGTGACAGCTGGGAGAAAGGAAAATATGTTTGGGGCTGCCCCCAATTTTTTTTTATCACTTGCCACTTTTTTGCAATGTGGTGTCATAGATGGTGATTGGGGCCCTTGGATCAGTTCACAAAAATAATATAACTTACAAAATTACTGAATTGGTACTATTGGAACTGTACTGTCACTCACAGAATAATGCATTTTGACTTTTAAAAATAGGTTGGATTTCTAGAAAACAGGGAATATGTTTGTTAACATACTAACATTAGGTACTTTCACATAACCACATTAGCGATGTATAATATCCATTTCAGTTGAGCATTAATAAATTAGACCGTGCACTTAAGAGAACCAGAGTACAGTTTATTAACTATTAAGCTTTTACATTGAAACTACAGCTTACATAGATTAAGTTTTAAAGTTAACAGGGCCAAATGTATGTAGCAAATAAAATCTGTAGGAAGAAAAAGAGAATATATTATTGAGGGTTACTAATCTGACTTGACGTGTTGACATGATTTTACTTTGTAGTTATGGTTTGGAAAGTTTATTTTTTTCTGAACACTTACTGCATGCAAAATATATATTGACTGTAGAGAATTTGAAAATGTCAGAAAAGGATGAAGAAGAAAGTAATCCCTTATTAACCTTTCTGTTTGAGAGCATTTTAGGTAAGAGGAATAGGGTGAAGTTATTTTAGAAGAAGGAATTAGTGAGTAAAACACTAGAATGACTGACACAATTCAGGAGCATGCAGATAGTTCCTGCAAATAGAGAGTAAGAGAATATGCTTTGGGGGATGGCTGTAGGTGAGTTTGATTAGGTAAATGATGGTAGACCATGAATTCCAGGATGAGAGATACGTTATTCTTCAAAATAAGGGCTCTTCTAATTCTTCTTTGGTAAGGAAACCAAACTGAGTTGCTCAAGTTATTTAGTGGAGGAATTGAGGCTAGAACCCTGGCTTCTTGGTTAATAATCTAATGTTGCTTCTATTGTGTGATCTCATGTGTTGCCATTGTTGGTTCTGAGAGAGGGGACAGCAGAATAAAAGTCATGCTTTTTGAGTAACTTCTCACAGTCTTAGAAAAAGAGGATTGATTAAAATAGGAAGTTATTTGAAATGGGAAGACCAATTAAGCTTATTTGATAATCCAGGCATGAGGTGACACAGAGTGAGAGATGGAGAGGTCAGTAATGACTAGAGTGACAAGGAGAAAGAAAGTGCCATTAAAATAAGTGAGAAAATTTAAAGAGTAAACTTGTGGGGAAAATCAGGTTCAATTTTGAATAAATTAGAACATCAAGGAGAAATGGCTTGGCAAGGCACAGGGGCTCACACCTGTAATCCTAGCACTTTGGGAGGCTGAGGCAGGAGGATTATTTGAGGCCAGGAGTTTGACACTAGCCTGACCAGCCTGACCAGCCTGAGCAAGAACGAGACCCCATTGCCACAAAAAATAGAAAAATTAGCCAGGCGTGGTGGCGCATGCCTGTAGTCCCAGCTACTGGGGAGGCTGAGGTGGAAGGATTGCTGGAGCCCAGGAGTTTAAGGTTGCAGTGAGCTATGATATACCACTGCACTGCACTCAACAGAGCAAGACCCTGTCTCAAAAAAAAAAAAATACTTATTAGATAGGTGTTAAATTATACTTTGCAGATAATGAGGATTGATTGTAGGATAGTGTGCAATATAAGACTAATCCTGTCACACAGTAGTGCTGGGGGCAATTTAATTCTGGAAAGTCTCTCCATGACTGCTGCTTCAAGAAAAAATTAGTTCTCTATTAGATGTGTCACTGAATGAAACATTTGATTCGGAAACTGGTGTAGGCAAGCTCACCTCAAAAAGATCTTTACTGGCCTTATTGTATAATTGTGATACATCTTTGTCTCCAATAAAAGTATTAATTGAATGTACAACCCCATGTAAAACCCATGTATTACAGCAAATGATGTTACCCTTCAGCCATTGCCAGAGTGGCTTTGTGAGATTTTATGATGTGATCGCATTTATTGTCATGATTATAATTCAGTTTAATAATGTTAACTAGTTTCATTGGGCAATGTATTTGCCCCAGTCATTCATCATTTGTTTTAAACTTATCTGTACGAATGAAACCAATGTAACAGCTGTTGATGTTTCTACTAAAGGGTGGAGAACCTGAGCTATTATCTATATGGTCCATGAAAATTTTAAAGATGGGGCCAGTGTTTTTGTTTACCCTCTCTTTGTGTATTTCTAAGGATTTAAAAGCAGGTAATGAGAGCTCTATATTTTGCTGGCAAGGACTATGAAACTCACTTGAGGAAACTGATTTCTTTTTTTCTGGGTTAAGGGATTTTTTTTTTTTTTTTAAATGCATAGTCAAAGATTCCTGGAATGAGTTGAAGGATAGATAATACATGGTTTCCAGTTCCAGGCCAATTTATAAATTAGTAGTGGCTGTTTAGAGCACTGTTGGGGAATATTCCCACACCTCTAGGTACGGCATTAAAGAGTATAATGATCAATTATTGATGTCTTTTATGGCTATGGAGATGAGGAGCGCCCACACAAATGCCACGTATCTGCTACCAGGATCTAGTTCTTTTGTCTCTCAGGCAAAGAAACTGAAATCTGTTGAATTTAGCCTGTAGCGAGCAGTTAGATGGTAAAGTGTTCATTTTAAATCAGTTCTTTGAAACACAGTTTTCCTCTACAATGTTTAAAATAGTGTATAGTTAAGTTTTCAGTTTAGTTCACAAGAAGCTTTTAAAAATATTTGTTAACGTTATCCATTACTACCTGGTTTACTTAAATTCTTAGTTGCAGATGTTCCCATAACCTGTGTTCCAGCATGTGTCATACTATATAGCAATTATCTGCCTAGGTTTGAAACCAGCCTTCACCACTTAGTACCTGTATGAATTTGCAAGTTATTCAGATTCTCCGTTTCAATTTTCTCATCACTAAAATAGGATAGTATTGCTACTTACCTTCATGGGCTTCTTATAAGAATGAAATTATTAAATATATGAAGCACTTAAAGAGTCTGACACTTTTTTGAAAGAGGCATGAGAATCATTCTCAACAGTGCTTAAGCAGCAAATATAAGCTATTGTTAGTCTTACTGGTCACTTTTACTCACTGTCTGTTTATGGTTCATGTTTGTATACTTGGACCTAGAATGGTTTCTGTATTCAGTAAATTTCCTTAAGGACTGATTAAATAGGTATCAGAGCAGAGGAAGAAGGTGTCACAGGGTGTCTCACAGGGTGAAAGAAGAGATCAGCTCCTTTTACAAGCACTATTTCCATCCTTGCTTAGCTCCATAGTTGATGAAAACTTCTTCCTCGGTCACTAAGACTTAATGTTACTGATCTCAATGTGATGTTGTAGAGGAAGCAGTTTGATTAATCTAAGTTGGGAGTAGCTAATAGTTTCCCAGTGGCCTTTACACTTTAAAAGATGGTACATCATAACCAAACACCTCTCTCCTGTTGGTAGTATTTTCCTTGCCATCACAAGTGAAGGACAGGGCAGGCTACACAATTTGCAAGGCCAAGAGCAAAATGAAAAATCAGGGGTCAAGCTAGGGTGGGAAAGTCAATCTCCCCTTCCATCCCAAACTTCAGATGGTCAACCTACAAATGATCTGATCGTGCAAGGATTCGCTTGGTACCTGAATTGGGGTTGGAAAAGAAGACCCCCCTGAGTCACCCACCTAAAAGGGTATGGTACTGCCAGCCCAGGATAGGGATGGCCGATGCCTCCCCCACTCTCCTCCCTGCAACCCAGTCACTGGCCCTGGTGGGAGGTGGCTGGAGGTAGGACTACATGTGAGCCAAGGCTCTTATCTCATTGGACTTCACTGACAAAATGCAAATTCGAAGATATAGTTATTAAGAATTTAAAGATAATTACCACAGAACAAGGTCCTGGCCCTTCTGAGCATAAGATCCTGTGCAACTGTACTGGTTGCAAGCCCATGAAGCCCCCACCCTGGTGAAAAACAGTTTTTTTCAGAAATACCTCTCTGAGTGGAGTCCCCTTTGTAGATAGTCCAGTTTTGCCTGGGAATCTAAACTTGAGGACAACTTTCCATTATTATTCAGTTTCTTTGCTGCTGCCGCTTTTGAATATACAAGTCTCTAAAAGCATTATTTTTTTTTTTTTAAAGAATTTACCTTTTTTCTTTCATTACTAGCCTGCATAGGTGTGTTCAGCTTAATTGCTGTGGACAACATGCTGCATTAACTTTGTTTTTCCTAATTTCCTTACAAGGGAGGTGTTATTATTTCTATTTTACATACCTGGAAACTGAGGCTCAGAGTAGTTGATAAGTACCTTTCCTAAAGTCATGCAGTAATTGGCAGAGCTGAGATTTAAACTTGGGAAAAACTGTCTTATTCCTTAGCCCATGTGTTTCCTCTGATTCTAATGGAAGTTTTAGAGTCAAATCTACATGACACCTATGTTTTCGTGGCAGCTTTGTGCCTCAGAAACTTCCCATTTAGTGAATTTAGTGTGTACTCGTAAGTTTTTAAGCCATATACCAATTTTAGTCATTAATAGGAATCTGTTCCTTTATGTAATAAGATTGTGCATCTACCTGTTTGATTTTTTTTGTTGTTGTTGTTTTTTTGTCTTTTGTTCATAAGCTCTATAGACCGCTCATGCTTTCTTTGAGCATGATTTTCATCCTCAAGTTTTCTGTCATCTCAGAGTAACTTCTTTTGGTTACTGTTGTCTGTGTTGCTGGGTTTCTGTGTGTCAGAGAACGTAAGAGAAAAAAATGATGGACTACCACAAGGAAACTAACATTGTTTTTTTAAGAGCTCATTAAAAAACATCTGAAGTGACCTCAAGGGTCCTTTAGTGTCTTCTTTGAAAAGCTTTGTTTACTAGTAGACTTCTGAATTAAGGTTCTCCAGAGAAAAACAACCAATAGGACGTGTGTGTATATATATGTAGGTAGGGATGGATAGATAGATAGGATTTATTAGGGGAATTGGCTCACACAATTATGGAGGCTGAGAAGTCCCACAATAGGCCATCTGCCAGCTGGAGAACCAGGGAAGCCGGTAGCATGGCTCAGTCCAAGTCTGGAAGCCTGAGAACCAGGGAAGCCAATGGTGAACTCTCAGTCTGAGGCTGAATGCCAAAGAGCCCAGGGGGCTGCTGATACAGGTCCCACAGATCAAAAGCTGGAGAATTTGGAGTTCTGAGGTCTGAGGGCAGGAGAAGAAGGGCAGCTTGGCTCCAGAAGAGAGAGCAAGAATTCACCTTTCCTCCATCTTTTTGTTCCCTCTGGGCCCCTATCCAGTTGGATGGTGCCTGCCCACATTGAGGGCAGATCTTTCACACTCAGTTCACCAATTTCCTCCAGAACCACTGTTGCAGACA
>RJWJ010036472.1:0-16075 GCA_004363605.1 Indri indri | reverse complement strand
TAGTAGTTTTTTTTTTTTTTTTTAATGCTTAATATATAAAAGGAGACATACTTAACATAGCTTACTATTAATCAAAAGATCTCAATGTATTTTATAGGCACTTATTCATCTTAAAGGAAAAAGTTAGAATGACCTCCAAACCAGAAGAAAACATGGGCCTTTTTATCCCCAAACAAAAACATTAACAAACAAATAGAAAACACATATTTGATATCATCTGTGTGGTAGATATAGTCCTAGGTGGTTTGGGGTTACATAGATATAAGACACAAGCCCTACCCTCTGGAACTTTATTCTACTCCAGAAATAGTACTATAGTGGTCCCTGGTGACAATTATTGGAAAGCAAAAGCCAATATAGATAACAAGGATGGGAATTCAGAACAGCAAAAAGTTACTTTTGTTGGGGAATGGGTTCCCTGAAGAAGCTAGTATTTCATATAAGTTTTAAAGGACAAAGATTTATGAAGTCGAAGAAAATATAGCAACCATAGTCCATCCCATATGTATTATGTTACTAATCCTTTAAAACTTGGCATCATTTGTGGAAAAAAGTCCATTTTTCCCTCAAAGCCCCTCTTTTTGAAACTTACATTTTCTTCATATTTAGTAACTCCAATCCATTCACTTCTAACCCGATTGCCTACATCTGATGAGTCCGTATCTCCCACCCTAAAAGCCAATATGTGTTAAAATCATGTAGGGCCTGTCCAGATTCCTGGACCCAAGCCCAGAGGTTTGATTTAGTAGGTCTGGGATGGGATTAAAAAATGATTTATGTTTCTAACAAGTTAACAGTTAGTTGATGCTGTTGCTGCTGGTGAGGAAAAACCACTTCTCTGCATTCTAAATAAATATGCATCATTTTTTGTTTTAACGCATTTTTGGTCTAGGCAAGGTAGAAGCATAAGGCTACTATTTTCTCTATGGAAAGTGCAATTGCTATCCAGTAGATGATTCCTGTGAAACAACTGATCTGTAAAGCAATGCTTCACAAGCATTAATATAAATATGAGTCATCCGAGGGCCTTGTTAAAATGCTGACTCGGATTCAGTAAGTGTGGGGTGAGACCTGAGATTCTGCATCTAACAAGGTCCTAAGTGATGTGGATTGCAGCAGGGGGACCAAGGTGCTACAGGACATTGGGCACAGTGGGCATAGCCTTCGAAACCATGTAAGTAGGTTTTTTGTTTTTAGATTTTTCCAGTTGCAAATAAGCTTTCATTTAGGGACATCTCCAATCGCAAATTCAATATTTTTAATTAATTTCACACCTTAAGTTATATTACCACTGTCATCCACTCCCAATAGAAAAGAATTTTCTGTATTCACAGAGAACAGAATAAGGCAAAAGTGGACCTTAAATATCTTTCAAGCTAATTTTTTCATTTTATTTATCAGGACCTTTTTCTAGCCCTACATCTGATTGGTAGTAAAAAGAACGTAGGGTAATCACTGTAGACCTCTTCTTTGTGTGTTTTCAGGGTAGCTTTAGTCTAACGAAAGAGGAGTTCCTTAAATAGCAGTGGCATTTATGAAACCAGGGCAGCGGAACAATCCTTCTCATCCTATGAAGATGTTAATGACCTTCGCCTGCCTGTTTGTATGGTTGTGAAATGAAGTACATACTTTATAGCCCCTCTGTTCCTAAAAGTACTTGGTAATTATGAGGAGGTCCTCAAAGAAAAGCAGTACCGTAAGACGCTTCATTGGATATCTTTGTTCAAGCCTCTCCACAACACTAATTAGAGTGATGTACACATTAAGAGAAGACATTTCTGTGTCAGTTTCATGTGAATTTCAATTAGTGTGTCCCCAGCACATTCTATATCCAACAATGAACCTGGCAATTAATCTCTCCCAATCCGTCAGAAATCTTGAACAGTTTTAGGCAAGAGGAACCATATCCTGATTTCAGTAAAGTCTCTGAACTGCCAAGTGAGAATATCCTAGTTCTCAACCTGCAAGAGAGAAAGTTGCCACGAATAATAGAGAATTTTTATTTTCTTAATTTACAAGAATAGGGCAAAGTAGAAGGAAGAGATCCTTGAATTTATAAGCATTAACTTCTGGTCCTCTTTTCGTATACAAATTTAGGACAAATACACTCTCAATTAGTCATAGATATTGAAAATAATTTTTTTCCTAGGCAATGATAACTTGTATATCTTTAGAAAGAGTATTTAAAACTCTCTAAAGAAACCATCAATTCCTAGGTAGTTCTTTTGCGTAGTCTAGATTCTGAGTTGATTTAATGGAAAGTCAATATTTATTCTGAGACAAAATCTTATTTCACTCCTCCACTAATGTATCCATTTATCACAGAGCTGGGCAGACTCAGCTTTTGATGTTAAGTGTTGTACATATTTGTTGCAAAAAATGGATAGAAGAAGTTACCATTCTTAGGACTGTTGCAGGTAAAGTAACAACTATGCTTTTCCCTTACTGTCATCATTCCTTAGAGAAGAGAAGCTATTACTTTCAAATAGCAACATTTTATGTTTTCAAACGAAAGGTCTTACATAAATTATATAACTTTGTCTTTTTAAAAAGATTCTATCTCTATATAATATGCACATAAATTAAAACCTTCTTTTTCTGTTTCCTAAGTAGAGTCTTTAAGAACCAATTGATTATATGATTGATAATTTATGATAATTTCACAAACTCCTTAGGAAATTGGCTTATGTTGTCATTTCAAGACACTGGCAGTTGGAAAATTAATGTTTAAATGATTTTATGCCTAACATTTCATTAAACCCCAGGAATAGGCTTAATTAATATTTCATAGATTCTTTCTGTTCCTGATGGTTTGAGGGGCATTCTGACTAAAATCTGAACCTAGTCCATTTTAACATTTAGATGCCTGAGGCAGAGCTTGATTTTGGAAAAATAGGCAAGGAAAAAAGAGAGGAAAGAGTGGATGTGAAGAGGTAAGAATAAAGGGAAAAGAGAAACAAAAAGAAAAGGGAAGAACAGGAGGCAAGAAGAAAAAGGCAGAGAAGCAAAGGAAACGGAAAAAGAAAAAAACAAGGGATGTACAGAATAGAAATGCGGAATGCCATGAAGAGTTGCCTTGAACACCACTCTAAACATTTGTCCGTGATGCACATTTGAATGACAGACTAGAGCCAACTGTAGCTTTCTGTGTTGTGAATATTCTAGAGTGGTTTATTTCTGAAAGCAAAGTGCCTGCTTGATCTGGTAGTTAAGCACCAAGGCTCAAGAGCCACTTTCAGTGTGTGAACTTAGGCAAAGCATTTCACACGTGTTTATCGATTTTGCCGTCTTTTAAATGGGAATCATATTAGCACCCAAATCATAGAACTCTTGTGAATGCTAAATACCTTAATTCACACCAAGGCACTCATAAAGATGGGTGGCACAGAGACATCACTCCATAACTGTTAGCAATTAGAACTGATGAAAGAAATTTGACATTCCACCTCTAATTTAAGCAAATCAAATGTGATGTTAAATACCCGTATTAATTGCTACATGTAGGCCTGGACTACTAGTTAGAATTCCAGAAGGAGACATTGCACAATCAAAGCAAGAGAGAATTTAATGAAGAGGATTCTATAGAAAGGAGAATAATGTTAAGGAGGGATCTGCAAAGGGTGGTGAAGAATTCAAGTCAAAACAGCAAGAAGCTGTTACCATCCCTTCCCTTTGGCCTGAAGGGACAAAGTACAGACACAGTGTTAACAGATCTAGGGAGAAGTTGTAGTTGTGACAGAGGCTCTGTCCAAGGGGTTCATCTAAGAGGAGCTGTAGCAATGGCATAAGATTGCTCAACAGTGGCATTTTTTTGATATTTTAGACCAGATACTTCTTTCTTTGTCCTTTTTTTTATTGGGAGGTGGGGGAGTCCTGCACATTGCAGCATGTTTAGCAGCATCCTAGGCCTCTACTCACTACATGCCAGTATCACTTCAGTCTCCACAACCAAAAATGTCTCCAGACATTGCCAAAAGTTCCCTGGAAGACAAAATTGTCCCAGGTTGACAATTACTGCTGTAAGGTAACCAGCTGCTTCAGAACCAGAGCAAGGCCGGAATGAGTGACAAGAAACAAATACTCTGACTTCTCCTACCAACACCGCGTGCCTCTCATTTACTGAAACTAATCAAAGCCAGACAGCAAGGGAACTCAGTGAAGGAGACTAGTCATAGAATGAGCCTCCTTGGGCACAAGGCAGGGCAGAGGAAGGTGAATAAAGGATCTGAGGGGGTAAAAGGAGACTACAATACACAGTCCAAAAACATGCATTCATTTAGAGTTACCTGATCTCCTTATTAGGAGTCATGACCCTTCAGGGTAACATACAAAGATAAAGGAACAACATGGCTTGTAAAATCTTTTTAAAAAGTATTGATTTAATGATCCCCAGTTGGATGCCATGAGAAATAGAGTGTAGATGGATGTAAATGCCTCCAGCATGAATTCCAAGTGGACATTAAAAGAAGCAAAAGAAAGGAACAATGCACCTCATGTATAACCCCCTTCCAACGCCAGCCTCAATACTACAAAGATCAGCATTTTGTGATGGAGAATGGGAGACGATGTTCAAGAATGAAGGATATGAGTCATCAGGCTCCTGTAGACCATGCCCTAAACTCAAAGGTAGGAGATCACATTTAGTGACAGCCAATGTACTGATTCTTGGGGTCTTCCTTTCAGTCCAGAATCAATAAATTAGATAAATACCACTAAAGCCACTCCTCTAGTATTAAATTGAAGATTTCACTCATCTTTCTGTCAAGAAATTGTGTCTGGATGCCTGCAGAAGAACTGACAACACTTTCTCACAAAATGGTTCATCGGCTGCATCACATTTCTTGCATCGCTGTGACAGCATCTACCTGTCTTCATGCAAAGCCTTGCAGTACTATGGCAACAGTGCCTGTGTTAGCAGGCTCAGGCTCTGAAACACAATACCACAGACTGGGTGGCTTAAACAACAGAAATTTATTTCTCACCATTCTGGAGACCGAGATCATGGTGCCAGCAAAGGTAAACTTCATTCTGAAGTTTTATTCCGAGGCTTGTAGGCAGCAGCCATCTCCCTATGTGCTCACATGACTTCTTCTTTAGGCATGGAGGCAGAGAAAGGGTGAGGAAAAAAGAACCCTGTGATGTCTTATCTTGTAAGGACACTACTCCTTTTGGATTAGGTCCCCAACCTTATGACCTCATTTAGCCTTAATTATTACCTTAGAGGCCCCATCTCCAAATACAGCTGCACAGGGTGTTAGGGCTTCAACATGTGAGTTTTGGGGGGACACAACATTCAGTCCATATCAGTGCCCCACCATAAGAACACCACTAGCTAGGTCAAGGGTATAAGGGGACTGCTCTTTTCCAGAATAGGGAAGAAAGGACACCTTAGCAAGAGTGTGCCACCTTTTGTGCTTAGTGTGTTACAAAATCTTTCATGAAGCTTTTCGTCAACTTCTGACCTCCCCAATCTGCTGACCAGCAGTGATAGATAGGAAGGGGATGCCACCTGTTATTTCTCTTTTATTCTCCTCAATCTTCCCAGTCTCTGCTTGAACTCCAAGTTCTCCCTCTACCATCACTCATACTACATAAACTCTCTACTCATCAAGATAGAGGTGGAAAGAGTATTATCTACATACACTATTAGCTTGCAGAGTTTATGTTAACCAAACACAAACTTCCTCTTTCACCCAATGAAGTAAACTGCAATTTTCAAAAATGCTGCATGACTTATGGTTCTCCTTAAAGAATCATACCCTAGTTACTCCGAATCATTGATTTTTTACTGTATGTTCAGTTAAAAAGATCATGAGGCCTTTTTGTGTTTTTAATAAGTTAAATACAAATTACCCATCATCCTACCAAATGGTGCTTTGGGTTGCTATATGAAAACCACATACAATTAAATCCACCCAAGAATATTGTGAGCCCTTTTTCTATGAAAATCCCAATGCTAGATTCAGTTCCAAGCATCTAGCACTTCCCTGAGGCTAGGTCTAAATTGATGAAAAAATTATAAACTTATTTATAATAACTTACAATGTTTTGAATGAGCTTATTTATAACTTATCATAAATAATAATAAATACTGCTTATAATAATAAACCAGAGAACCACAATTAACTTGAAAATACAAATCCCATTTAACATTCTTAGTCATTTTCAATAAATATTCTTAGTAATTATTTGATGAATCTTTTTGCTAAAAGATTATGATTTATCTGTGTTGAGATACAGTTCAGAAATAAGAACTTCCACATCAAACTGTGAAAACCAGTGGGAAATTAGAAATCTAGGCTAAGTACTCTGACTACGGTCAAACATCCAAAGGTCAGGATCCAAGAGAAACATACTGAACTAGAACACAGTAGCAGATGATAAGTGACCTGCTCACATAGTGACAAGTACAGGGTATCTGAATCATAATAAACAGCTGAGGAAGCTACACACATTCATTGAAGCAGTGTGGGAGAAGGGCTACTTAGTGACGAAACCAGGGTTTAAGAGGTCAGGGTAAAACTTTTGGTAGGAAAAGTAGAAAAGAAACTTTGGGCAGAGAGAAACAAAAAGAATCTTACAGGATTGGTGTAGGAGATGTATAGATGTCCAGAAAATGTTACATTGTGGGTGATGGCCAAGAAAAATAGTGAAGTGCAGCATAGTGAATTTATCCAACTCCTCTGATAAATGTCAGACAATCCAGCTACTCAATTTAGCTTCATGCTAAAATAGGGACTAATGAAGGCAGCTTGTAAAGCTAATACTCTGTAGGGGAGGGGAAGTATAAGCATGTGAACATGGGGGCACATGTTGGAGCACGGTTGAAAGGGGCATGTAAATAAGCCCTGTGCTCTTTGGAATGGGTAGCCGCTGGAGTTTGGGGTGGGAGGTGAAGGATGGAAGAACAGCTCCATTAAGCTAGTCTCCATAGTCTCACACATGCAGATCATCTCCTCCTATGATTCACTACCACAAATGGCTAATTTAATCAATTATGTGTAGATGCTTATTATTCCCGGTGTCAGAGGACACCCTTTTATAGATCCCCCTGTGTATGTGAGCATCAGGTTTCTTCAAAGCAAAGATGAGTTTAATGATCCTTCCTTAAGTTTCTCCTTGTCATTATTGATTACTTGTTAACACTTTTGGGGTTTAATTCGTCCTTTTCTTTTAAATTTATCACTTGATGGAAATAATTGGGAGGTTTGAATATTTTTTAACAGTGAGACTCTTTATTAGCTTTTAAGTAGATAAAAATATCCTTTCTTCCCCATAGTGCAAAGTGGAATGGGCTATTACTACCATCCCAGTAAATTAAATTACTTAAAAAAAAAAATCAAAGGAATAGATTGTGAAAATGTTTAGCCAAAGGAGTTCTCCAGCTGACTGAACATTTATGGGCACTTTGCCATCAAGACAAGGTAAATTCACCTACAAGTAGCTATTAAGAAAACATGTGTATAATGATGGTTGTTAAACTTACCCAACTGAATTATACCTAACTTTAGACAAAAGAGTACAATATATACGTAACCAAATTGATGATAACTAAAAGAACGACAGTATAATCACCAAGAAGAATAGGAACAGGGCCAAGTGAAGAAGCTCAAACTGGGGAGAGAGAATAATTAGCAGTAATTAATTAGACTTAAGGAAAAGGAAAGTTTAGTTGGAGGCTCAAAAACACACATATATACACCATGTTTGGTGGCTTCTGATTGGGAAGTAGTCTGCTTTGTTCTAAGTCAGGCAGCCTCCAGGCAGGAGAAGGGAATTAGGTAAATTGTACTGCACACTCCCTGCTAGGCCTACATTTTTAAAGGAAAGCAACCTAAATTTAACACTAAGCAGTGTTATCAACCTGGATTGCACATGTGAATCACCTGAAATACTTTTGAAAAATAGTGTGTCCTGGACCATTCCCCAGAAATTCTGATTTAATTGATCCGGGATGGGGACCAGACATAAGCATTTTTTAAATCACTACAGATGTGTCAAAGTGGCAGCCAGAGCTGGAAACACTGCTTTTAAGGGCAGTTTACATGGTCGAAGAAATCCCAAATGGCTCCTCTTGGCTTCTGAATTAAGGGCGGTAGGGGTTGATTGTTTTGTTTGGCTTCTGAATTAAGGGCAGTAGGGGTTGATTGTTTTGTTTTGCAGCAGCAGCCGCAGCTGTAGCCATGACCTGTCCTTCTACTTTCTGGGGCTTTGGTCAGTCTCTATTGCTCATTATAAGGTAAGGATGGTTCCTTTGCAAGAAGCTGAGGCAATGTTGGACTGAGAGGTGAGGATAATCGCTGAAGAGAGCAAGGGTGTGAAATCCACTGTCTACGAGGGCAGGTTGTGGGTGAGGTGGATAGACTAAAATTTGAAAAAGAGTAGCTTTTTGATATAGATCACCTAGGAAATGGGCTGCTTATAGCACATATGCTGCCAGGGGCCAGAGCAGCAGTAACAGAGGTACTGTCTACAAATGGAGGCTACATTGGCACCAGGCTTTCTCTTGGTGCTTTGAGTGACATTTAACTGAGACTCAAGATCAGCATGAGCCTGCCACAGAGAAGTAGAAGAAGGATAGCCCAGTGGGAGAGAATGGTGGATACAAAGGCCTAGGTATAGGAAAAGGCTTAGTGAGATTGAGAAATAAAAAGAAGGCTTATTTTTAACTTCTAAATACACACACACACACACATACACACACACACACACACATGTTGGGAAAAGAAAAAGAACTGTTTTTGATTAGATGACCTGTGAACCGAACTTATTTTAAAAAATCACCAAAGTTTTCTGGGTCTTGTGTTATAAGCCATCAAGCACCCAAGGGTAGGTTCACTGGCTTGAGTGTCCTATAAGATCTTCTCTAAAAGTTCAATGGGCTTTTATCCTGCCAGACTTATGTCTGAGCTAAATAACATGAATGGCGACTTCAGCACTCCCACATGAGGGGGAGTCTGACTTCCAAGAACCAAGATTATGTGAATCCAACTCTTTGTCTGGGATCCACTGACAGCTTTATTCTAGAGAAGACCTGGACTTTCACACTGCAATCTGCAATGCCCACTGGCTGGGAGTGCTTTTCTCCCTCTGTTTTACTGATTTGGATTTTGCAGCCTAAACCACAGGGAAGTAGAATCAGGCTTGTCTCATTCTGTCAGTCCTTAGCAAGCTCGTTGAGTCAAGCCCCCTGATTTCATTCTTTATATGTCCAGCACCTAGCACAATGACTAGCTCACAGAAAACTGGCCCACAAGCTAAGTGGTTTTTCCTTGTTTTAGCGGTAAAAAAAAAAAACAAAAAAAAAACAGGAAGATTAATATTTTGTAATATGTGGACATTATGTGAAATTCAAAGTTCGGCATCCGTAAAAAAGTTTTATTGAAACAGAGTCATGTTCATTCGTGTACGTTTTGTCAAAGATTACTCTCACCCGATAAAGGCAGAGTTCGTTAGTGGTTGCAGAGTTCAGTAGTTACAATAAAGACAGTATGGGTTGCACGCCTAAAATATTTACGACTGGCCATTTATAGAAAAATGTTGCCAAGCTCTGTGATAAATATTTGCCACGTGAATGAATGAATACATAAATAAATGAACTATGATGGCATATTCACTTTTACATAATTACTCCTTAATAGTATAAACTCCATGGCAGAGATCCAGGCATTAACCTAGACCTTTACACATTTTATTTAAAGTATGAGACCGATATTATTTATGTATCATTCTGCCATGCTATTCTAAACTGTATTCAATCAGAATAAAATTTTAATTTCATTTTCTAAATAGACTTTTCCTCTTTTTGTAATTGAACATATATTTCAATGCTTCTTTTCATTGAGATTAGCCAGTCTCTCAAGAATTTCTATTTAAAATATTAGATTCACGGTAGTCATTTCATTCTATCAAGCATGTGTATGTCCTTGTAGGGTTTTCCTTCTTCTGTGTCTGTCGGTTGGTTCTAAACTTTTACCTGGGATATGCAATTGTGTTTTACAAAGTTACATGACCGGAAGAAACTCAATCACCTCCCTTATATGTGGATTTCATTTCTATAGTTGTTAAATAATTTCTAGCTTTTACTGAATACCCATTGCACTGTCAGACTGAATGCGTTGGGAGGGTCTCGAAGCGAGTATATCTTCAAAAGGTGAACAAAACAGTTATTCTGATTTGGCAGGATGCATGTTTTTACATAAAACAAGTTAAGGGCACTATGAACTGTTTAGCACAGATCCAAACAGAATACTACACAAACTCATATGGAAACTAGAATTGGCTACTCTGAACATCGGAACAAACGAAAGTGAACTTGAATGGAAATCTCTCTAACATTGTTGATTATACCTGCCTAACACTGGCATTCCTGCTTCAATTTCCTTTTTCCAAATTGCTGAGAACAGATTAAAACAAACATACCTTAAAGGGAATCTGTTATAAGGGTTGATGTTCCTCTTTGTTTACTTTGGTATGATTTTAATTTTCCAGGAGAAACATTGGGCCTTAATAATGATCACTGCCTTCTGTTTTAGGAAAAACTTGTCTTTTCTATGTCATTGTATATCATGGAAACTTCCACAATTTTTTTCACAGAGGAGAAAGTTCTGTGATTTGAAATGTTATCATCTCTATTTTTTAAGTACTTTGGAAGCAAATTTATGTAGATTCCCTTAAACAGAATGTTTGCTTACAATGTACTATTGGAGAGACCTTACTCTACTTCAGAAGCCAGATCTATGGAAGGAAAGCCTTTAGAAATTAATACCAGCTAATTAATACAGCTCATTAGTCCAAAGCCTCACTGAATGCTGAGAGTGCTGCTAATGTAATAAGCTTCCCAGTTAATGGAGTCAAAGCTAACTTCAAAGAACGGCTAGTACCTCATTCATTAACTTAATCAACTCTCTCGACACCTCATAGACAAGGTATCCTAGTAGGAGCAATAAAGATGCAAGTGGATCTTCTGTTATGTTATCCCCTGGCTGACTTAAAAGTTAAAATTTGACAGCCATGAGTGCACAAATAGCACACATCCCCACCTTTAAATAAGAGCAGAACAAGAAAAACAAATGCTACAGAGTAACTTTTGTCAGAAGGTAAGTTAAAATGGTCTCAATAGTACAGTCAATACAAAAAGCCAACATCCAGGATGTTTAATATTGTGCATTTTACATGCTCCAGCTGCTATACACATTTTACCCAATTTAAAAAAATGAAAGTGGGACATCAATTTAGCACCATTTTCTATTTTTTTTCCTTTAAAAGATTTCTAAAACAAAGGTCAATAAATTTAATGAATTATTTAACAAATTTAATAGATTACTTTTTCACATTTATTACTTATTCTATCTTTAAAACAAAATGAGGAAATGTTAAGATCATTATCGTTCTTTCATTCAACAAATACATGAATACCTATTATGCATCCAATCCATATTTCAGATGGGGAAGTTCAATAAGAATACATTTAAAATTGTTTCTATGTTCATTCATTTTTAGTAAATCTTACCATTCTTCCTAATCTCTTGCATTTGTGGTCTTCCTTTAAATTCCTGAATCTTTTTTATGTCTAAAGATTTTTCTCTGTTATAGCTACTCTTTAGAGAGGGAGGTCTTTGTGTGTAGCAAGTATTAGGATGTCAGAGATTGGATGGGCCTCTTTTTAATGAAAGGTTTTGTTTGACTAATGAGCCAGTTGACTGTGGGGTTAGTGGGGAAAGAAGGAATAGCTACTGGTGAAGGCAGATGAACAAGAAGAAATAAAATGGTAAGCAGAGAGATTTTATTTCAGGAAGTCACTTGAAGAATTATCCTCTTTAAATAGAAGGCTAATTTTCTGGTTCAGGCATGCCCTGGCTTTCCTTAGCATTCTACAATGTGAGTGGGAGTAGACTTAGGCTCCTTCTCTTCCTCTGCCTCTAATTCTCTTCCTGATTTTACTCATGGTCAGGGAACTCCTCAAATCCTTGCCTTCTTCTCCTTCATCCATCCTGGACACTCTAAGCTGGTGAGAGATTCATAGTTCTGGAAAGAATTTTTCTCCAGCCCAAATCAGCTTTTCCTATAGCTACATTGAATTACATGCTAGCAGTTTTTTTTTTTTTAAATCCATTCTCCTCTCCATCTTGCAGAGGTTTCTAAGAGTTTTGGTTTGGTGATGGCAACAAAAAACACAAACACACACACACAAAAAACTAAAAGCACACTTTATTTAAACTTTGTTCATTTGAATGGCAAACTGGAAAGTTATTAATCAAAGATCAAGTCTCAAATTTTCATGTTACTACAGAAAAAAATTATTAACTTTTGAGCACAAGGTACTTTTTCAAAATAGTGTTTTAAAATAAGCTTTCCAACAAACACTTTATACATAATGCTATGTTACACTGAAAGTTTTACTTTTTAATTAATAGAAACTAATGCTTAGATCACTGATATTTTCTAATTAAGAAGCAGCTGCATTAAGAAAAAGAATAAGAACGTTACATGGTAATATGGGATTAAATAATGTGACTGACAAATTGATTTAGATTCATTACTTACCTAGTGTCATTTTAGAAATGTTATCAATGTCTTCAGATATTCAAAACCCAACAAAGCAAAATTTATAAAAGATAATCGTTAATTTTTTTTATTTTTTTATTTTATTTTATTTTATTTTTTTTTTTGAGACAGAGTCTCACTCTGTTGCTGGGGCTAGAATGCCATGTGTCAGCCTAGCTCACAGCAACCTCAAACTCCTGGGCTAAAGCAATCCTCCTGCTTCAGCCTCCCGAGTAGCTGGGACTACAGGCATGTGCCACTATGCCTGGCTAATTTTTATATATATATTTTTAGTTGTCCAGATAATTTCTTTCTATCTTTAGTAGAGACAGGGTCTCACTCTCGCTCAGGCTGGTCTCAAACTCCTGAGCTCAAATGATCCGACCGCCTCGGCTTCCCAGAGTGCTAGGATTACAGGCGCGAGCCACCGCGCCCGACCGATAATTGTTAATTTAATTCCTTCAGTTGAGAAGTGAGGCAAGCAATGTGTTTGTCAGAATTGTCGATTTTATAGTTCAGTCGAATGTCTCATGCTTTTTGGAGTGAAGTGAAGTGGCATAAAATTATTTAATAAAAACAGTGACATAATGACATTTTGTAGGGCCACCTATTATATTCTACCTGTAAGGTAGAATATAATAAGGAATACCTGTGGCCTTTGTTTTTGTGTGTTTTTTTTTTATTTGTTTGTTTGTTTGTTTGCTTTGTTTTCTGGTCAACAAGATAATCAACCATTGTTTATCTGAGAGCTGTCTTATCCTTAACAAAACTTCATCCCCATGACCGGAGCTGATAGATTGATTCAACTTAGCCTGTATCAGTATGTGAACACTATAAGTGCAGTAAAACTGTTCAGGGATAGACAAGATAAACTAATCATGATCTTTTCATTCTTTCATACTTTTTTCAGCTGGGACTGCATAAGACAGTCCCTGTTTGGTAGTAGAAGCTACTGTATTGGTTTTACTATATAACAAACCACACCAAAACTTATTGGCTTAAGACAGTAACCTTAGTTTGAGTCTGTGGAGATTGGCAATATGATGTGGGCTTAACTGAGCAATTCCATTCATCCAGGGCCTGCTGGATTTTACTCCCAGGCTCATGTGGTTGTGATGAGCTCCCATGGGTACCAGGGGAGGCTGGCTGATCTGAAATACCTCAGTCACTCTACACTGCCTTCATCCTCTGGCTGAATAGCCTGGTTTTGTTCACACAGTGGTGCCAGGGTCCTGGAACTCACACAGTGTTGTCACTGTGTTTTATTGGCCAAGAGAAGTCACAAGTCCAGCTTGTATTCAAGGCAAAGGGAAGTAGACTCTATTGATGAGAGGAGCTAAAAAGAATTGGGGTCATGATGCAATCTACCATGGTTGGAATATTTAAACCTTGGGAGCCGTCACAGTCATGCGTTCTACCAGGTGTAACAAGGATATGAACATAAGGTGCTGAGATTATCAGGCATGTTTGACTGAGAGAACCCTGATAACCTTTGTTTTCTTGGGTTCGGTTGTTCCTAAGACTCAGTGATGTCTTTGCTCATCCCTCAGTTTAGCTGTTAAATTCCTTTTTGTATTCTATGAGCCAAACAACTTTCCCTTTTATCCAACTAAGTTAAATGATTTGAAGTTGTCAGCTTTAATCAAAATTCCTGAAAAAAACCACTGCCCAAACTTGTTTGCATATACTTATTCCCTAAATATTCTTGTCACATACTAATACAGTGAGTAGAATACAGGCTAAGTTATATATTCATTCAGCTATTGTCCTTCAGTTTTATATTAATTTTACTTCTAATAAGTAAAGTGCCATCTTCATTAAGCAATTCAACTGTATTGAATTCTTCATCTGGATTTATATGCTGGTACTTTTTAAATGGTCTGAATGGTCAGACATCGCCCTTTAATTCTAGAAATTAGAGACCAAATGTCATTTAGGAAATTGAAAATCAACTTTTTATGACTTCAATTGAAAGAACTCATATTGAAATGTGAACAATGTTCATGAAAAGTTAATAAATAAGACTAATGATAGTTCATGGTATTTTTAGAATGATCAGACTCTTAAACTACTTACAACTAATGTTAATACCTTTGAGAAAAGAGGGTAACAATATTGGAATTTCACGCTCATAACAAAACTCAACTTCAAAAGCCTTTCATGATCACATATATCAAGAGTCCATTTCAAATTGCTCTCACATTTACTGTACAGACACATTCATTTCTCATTTTAAATATAATTATTATGGATGTAAAACTAGGGGATCTGAATCAATTTGCAGATTTCAAAGCTCCACATATCCCTCTATAATTTCACCCCTTCCTTCCGAGACTTAAAAACACTCCTTTCCCTGACTTCTCTCTAAATAACTAACATTAGATGAGCCCCTGTAATTGAGAGGAATGTGTTGTTTTTTACTCCCTCCAGCCCACTGGAAGAAAAACATTCTAGGCGAAGGGTAAATGATGTTTTTAGGAAAGCAGAAAATACACTAAAGTTTCTAAGCTTTTTAATGCACAAAGTGGGACAGAAAGCCTTGGCTAATGAGCCTGTCTGTGATCCCTCATGCACTTGTGTCTCTTTGAATTGAAAACTGTAAGACAGAAAAGACAGGGCGTGTTTTTCCAGAAAGACATTTTCAGTGTTGATTAAAACTAGAATAGGAATACATCTTTTTGGTGTTTTCCTTCTTTCTTGAGAATCAGGGACTACTTTCAGGATGATCTGAAATTTAGGAGTCACATGAAACTCAAGAAAATTAAAGTGACTTACAATTGGTTATAATAATGATTCCTCCCCTTCGTACCCTATCTCAGGTTTAGTTTTTAAAATATGCCTCTATAGAAGGAAAGTTTAAATGTGATTTATGTTGAAGTGCTTATATATAAGTCAGGAATGGCAAAATTTCAGCATAGTACATTTCCCCCGATGTTCCCTTTTATTCTATGTACCACACCTATTATCTGTAAATAAAGTGCAGCTTCCAATGCAGTCAATGAGCAGTCAAGCATGCTAACAAGGACATCTTTAAATAGTGTTGTTTTGCTGTGCTACGGAGTGGAGTCCATCAGAGAGCTGACGGAACAGGGGGACTGTTTTGAAGGCTCTAAGAACACATTTACGAAAATACCAAATCCACATTAGGCGAAACTTAAGGATACTTTGTTTGGGCTACTGAAAAGGAAACAATGATACACACAGGGACCCAGGTGGTTAATGTACTGTACATTATTACTATAAAGCACAAGACCTCAGTCTCTTAGCTCCTCAGAAACCACAAATTCAGTTGATTACATAGTGCCCTACAGAATAGACTTTAAGAGTAAATGAGCAAACATCCCAGATATCCTTTCAAAGCTTGCCAATTCACTTGGCTTTTGAATTCTTGCCATTGGTCTGTTGCGCAGGAGGGAACTTTATAATGATTTCTACCCTGCAAGAGATTCCAAGCCTGTCTCAAATACAAACAGAGAAAATGGCATGAGCCCCTGTTTATTGCCATAAAAAAATAAATAAACTAGTTCAA
>RJWJ010036471.1:0-16064 GCA_004363605.1 Indri indri | reverse complement strand
AAGAATCTATTTCATTCTCAACAAGACATCAATAAAATATCTCACCACAGTCGGCCCTCAGTATCCACGGGGATCTGTATCTGTGGATTCAACCAACTATGAATTGAAAATATTTGGGGGAGAAACCTCAAACAATAAAAAATAATAATATAATACAAATAAAAAACAATACAGTATAGCAACTATTTACATAGCATTTACATTATATTATGTATTACAAGTATCTAGAGATGATTGAAAGCATGCGACAGGATGTGCGCAGTTTATATGCAAATACCATGTTGTTTTATGTAAAGGACTTGAACATCCAAGGATTTTCATATCCGTGGGGGCCCTGAAACCAATCCTGTGTGGATACCAAGACATGACTATATACCTCAGGAAGGAATAATCATTTTCTAAAACTGCAAGATCCATCAGATATTCAGTATAGAGCTGAATATGACAACAAACTGCTTTCTAGTAGAACTATAGTTTACTCATCTCTAAAATAGGATGACAACATGCTCTACATCATAGGGCTCACACAAGCATTCGATGTTATAATACATTTGAGATGGTACATAGTAAACACAAAAGAAAGGAAATCAGAAGAATAAAAACAAAAATTACTCCCAAGAATGGAAGTATTCTATTTGTTTAAAATAATAAAGAAGTAAAAAAAAATAATAATAAGGAAGTGTTAAAGTATTCAAGTTGGTAGAGTGGACAAAATAGCCAAAGCATCATCGTTCTCATACACCATTAGAGATCCACAATTTCAACAGTAAATTATAGTGCCCCAGAATGTCAGAACCATCAGTACCTTAGAAATCCTCTAAGAGTTTTCCTTTTGGCAATTGATTGATGTCTCTTTGCTTAACAGGTAGAATATTCCTTACTGGGGAATGTCTTTTTCCCTTAATTTTCTTATAGAAGTCCTGTTTAATCTTTCAAGGGCCAGTTTCATGTCAATTCCTCTCTCCGAATTCTTTTTTTTACACAAAAGCCACTGGATGTACATGGTATCCACCAGAATTGATGGGCCATTCTCTAAAATCCCATGTACCTTGCTTATCAATCCTATGAGAATGAGATTTCAACTCCTTGCCTGGCCGGATCCAAAGGCTCTCCTCATCCCATTTAGGCATTAATACCCAGATCCCAATGCACTTACCACTCTGATTCTTAGTTCCTCCTCTTTTCTGTCAACTAGTAACCCCTTCCTTTTTTTTTTTTTTTTTCTTTTGAGCTCAGGCATTCATTTCTTTTTAAGTTATATTTTATCCAGCATTTTTACGTGTTAGTGGCAAGATTTTTCAGATCAGCTGAGTCCACCATCTTGCCTGAATTGTGATATTTGCTCAATGTACAAACTTGATTAAAGTATCTGCTTTTCAACCACAAGAATCTGATTCACATCCTTAACATGTTATTTATCAAAACAGCCTGCACCTAGGTTGCATCCAAAAGCTAACAGTGGTAATATATCAATTCCAGCACCTCTTGACATCAGCTCTCTTTCTACCTCAACACGCAGATTACATTGTGCCCCTTCCCAAGATAATGTGTACACTTTGCATATATTCTCCAAGGTGACAGAGAAGAGAAGAGCTGTGTCGAATCAGCAGTGAAAGAGCTCATTTGCCCTATTTTTAGTGTATCTGGATCCCGATTCACATGATAAAATTCTTTGCTTTAGTTTGAAGACACAGATAATGAGTGTGTCTTTCTGCTGTTGCTTAGTAGAATTAAGGTGCAGCCTTCCCCATTTGTGAAGGCAGGTTTACTACAAGTGATTAATAATGAATAAAAGATGGCAATTAAATGCAATAAAATGAATTACAACTTTTTGAAGAAATTGAATCTGATGTTAATTTGGTGATCAATAATGGCATTTGGCATTCTGTTTCGCTTTATAATTTATCTGTCTAGCTACCCTTCACACCTAAACCAATTTATGAGAGACAATTGTTGGTACATGAAATATGTAGCCGTTCTAGATATTATGAGTATACTGTTCATCTTTTCAGAATCAGCAAGCTCTTGATTATGTTCCATAAATAGCCACATTCAATTAATTTATCCTTTATTCCCAGATTTATCCTGAAGGTCTCACACAGATGTAACCTAATAAAAAACATAATATGGACAACAGGGAAAAAAAATAGCACATATTGTTTGGTGAGATGTTTACTGATGCTAAGATAGTATAGGTAAATTTTCATTAATATAAACTATTAGAGTAGAATAGCATCAAATTTTCTTATTCTATAATGCTGAAACTACAATTCCATTCACTCTCTCTGAATACTTTTTGGCCTTTATTCTCCCGTTTTCTTCCCTTCTAATGCCCCTTTTATAAGTAGATGTTCAGATGTCATTGTGTATTTTATAAACTATAAATATTATTTGAAATATAATTTATATGATATAAAATAGTTTATATTTTCTCTTGCATATGAAATATAAATGCAGGTTCAAAAAAGAAGGTGCACAAATCACAAGAGGAAAGTATAAAAATGATTGTAAAATCTGTAGTAGTTATAATATTATAGCATTTTTAAAATTTATATTTTAGACAAAATGAAATAAAAAAAACATTAAATAATTCAACCCCTCACTACCCAAGGCCTTTGGCACAGGATGGGATGGGTGGGGAAGTTGTCAGGGAAAGCGTTGGGCTTCCCTGGTACCTAGGCTGGGGAGCGGAATGCCAACCTCAAAGCCCTGCATCCTATGTGGCAATTCATTCAATGAGGCAGGTGAATAGTGATGGTAAGTGCAGAGGGAAATGTCTAGATTGATGGCTGAGGTAGCATTTTAGGTTGTTCACAGACTGTGTGAGGCACACAGAAAATCTAAGAGAGGAATCCAGGGGGCCCCAGAGAGGTGCAGAAATGCTGAGGAGCAGGTGGGTCTGAAGAGTCTTGTGGTTGAGATGATCAGGTACAGCAATGCGGATCCATGTACTGGCACTGGAACATGCCCATATGCTAGGAACTGCTGGTTTTATTAACACCAAATGCCATAGTAAAAGAGGCCAATGCCAGAGATACAAAGGATGACTCAAATCAGCTGGAAGCTCACACAGAATAAATACCAACACCTCCGTTGCAATACATGTAGTCAGACCCCGCCCCAGCCCAAGTAGAAGGAGGAGAAGGTATCTCTTTTAGAGAGTTTGTACTTTGAATTGATTGAATATTTACCCTCTTCACTAAGAAATAAAGACTGCTTAAAGCTGAAATGCAGAAGTGCTGATGGCAGTGAGATCTTCTATTGGTTGGGTTCTTGCCTCTCACTGGGTCCTACACTCTTGCCCTAAACTTGTCAGACTGAGCAATAGCTCCAGTTAGGGATTAGTTAAGTTATGGAAAATAGATAAAAATACATTCTTTGGTGCATCTGAGCTGAAGCGAGTAAATATCTATTCTTGAACGCTGTATTTCAATTCATTCTTCCCACCTATTTCTATGACAGTTTTAGGCAGCATACAGGTGACATACATTAAAAAGAAAGTGATTTTATTTGGCCACTTTTCTCTGGGCAGGCCATACCTATTTAGTACTGCCAGACTTGTTTCAGGAAAGAGAGACTTCTCCTGCCATTGGTGGTCAAGGCTGTTATTTACATATCACTTCATCAGACCTTCTAGGGGAAAGTGATGCCCTCTGCCATAAGTTCTTGATGTTGCTAAGGTTTTCTACTGGTAAAATGGTTCCTTCTTTACTGGGACTTAATGTCTTTTCTTTTAAAGCAATAGCAACAGTTGGGGCAAATCTCATCATCCATATATTTTTTTAAAGGACATAGTGTAGCCAAAAATACTACTCGCTAAAAGAGGTTGTCTGTATTTCTGGAAAATAACTTAATTTTACCAAACTTTAAGCAAATCAATTTGTAAGTCCTCAACCAATTATAAGCAGGTTTTTTTTTTAATTTTCAAACAAAATGTTAAATGAGTTACAATTTTATAACATCAAGTTATTGTGTTTCATAAAGCTATGCCTCTCAATAACTGCCCAACATACAATTACATGAGAGCAATTTCTCCTATTAAATTTTGAAAATAATTTACTGTAAAGGAAATTTTTTGGTTATTAGGATTCAAGCTTATCAGGTTATATATGTGTGTGTGTGTATATACATGCACATCTATATATGTGTGTGTATCCAAGTGCAAGTCTTGTTGCCATTGTTTTTGGTGGCTTATTTTTTTCTCTCCAAATAATTTTGACAATTTGACATAATCAAAATGTGTAACTTTTAAAAATAGAACAATCTCTTTGATAAGAAATATATATATATATGTATATATATGTTAGAGTCTTGCTCTGTCACTCAGGCTGGAGTTCAGTGGTGTGATCATAGCTCATTGCAGCCTCGAACTCCTGGGCTCAAGTGATCCTCCTGCTCAGCCTTCCAAGTATCTGGGACTACAGGTGTGTGTCACCATGCCTGGCTAATTTTTTTATTTATTGTAGAGACGGGGTCTTCCAATGTTGCCCAGGCTGGTCTCAAACTCCTGACTTCAAGCAATCCTCCTGCCTCCACCTCTCAAAGTGTTGGTATTACAGGCCTGAGACACTGCACCCGGCCTGGTTTTAAATTATGTTTTATTTTATTTATAAAATAAAATTTATATATATAAAGTTTATACACACACACACATATATTTATATATATAAAATAGCCACTCATCAGGCCAATCCACTTTGCCTTGAGGTGGAGAGCTACAATGTTAATTCATTAAGTTTGGGGTGTATAATAAAAAAGTGATCCTCAAAAGAATTTTAGAATTAAAGTATTACTAATATGGCTGCAAAGAAAATGAAATACCTAGCAATATATTTAACCAAGGATATGAAAGATCTCTACAAGGAGAACTGTGAAACACCAATGAAAGAAATCAAAGATGACACAAACAAATGGAAAAAAAATCCCATGTTCAAGGATTGGAAGAATCAACATCATTAAATGTCAATATTGCCCAAAATGATTTACGGATTCAATGCAATTTCTATCAAAATACCAATGACATTTTTCACTGATCTGGAAAAAACAATCCTAAATTTCATAAAGAATTAGAAAAGAATCTGAATAGCCAAAGCAACCCTAAGGAAAACAAAAAAAAATCTGGAGGCATCACATTACCTGACTTCAAATTATGCTATAAGCCTATAGTAAGCAAAACAGCATGGTACTGATAGAAAGGTAGACACATAGACTCATGGAACAGAATAGACAATCCAGAAATAAGCTATATAGATATAATCAACTGAAAAAAAACCAGCATTACACAATTCAGAAAATACACTGGGGAAAGGGCACCCTATTCAGTAATGGTGCTGAGAAAATTGGATAGTCACATGCAGAAGAATAAAACAGGATCCCTATCTCTCCTTATATACAAAAATGAATTCAAAATGGATTAAAGACTTAAACGTAAGACCTGAAACCATAAGAATTCTAGAAGAAAACATAGGAAAAACTCTTCTGGACATTGGCCTAGGAAAAAAATTTATGACTGATTCCCCCAAAGCAAATATAACAACAAAAATAAATGAGTGAGACTTAATTAAATTAAATAGTTTCTACACAGCAAAGGAAATGACCAACAGAGTAAATAGACAGCCTACAGAATTGGAGAAAATATTTGCACACTATACATCTGAAAAAGGACTAATATCCAGAATCTACAAACAAATCAGCAAGAAAAAAATCAAATAACCCCATCCAAAATTGGGTGAAAGACAAGGACAGATTTTTTTGAAAGAAGATAGACAAATAGCCAACAAACATGAAAAAATGCTCCACATCACTAATCATCAGAGAAATAAAATTAAAACCACAATGAGATTACCATCTTACCCCTGTCGGAATATACATTATTAAGAAATCAATAAACAATAGATGTTGGTCTGGATGTGGTGAAAAGGGAATACTAACACAGTATTGGTGGGACTGCAAATTAGTACAACCTCTATGGAAAACATTATGGAGTTTCCTCAAAGAACTAAAAGTAGACCTACCATTTGATCCAGCAATTGCAATACTGGGTATCTACCCAAAGGAAATGAAGTCATTTTACAAAACAGACACCTGTACCCGAATGTTTATCACAGTACAATTCATGATAGCAAAGATATTGAATCAACCTAAGTGCCCATCAACAGATAAGTGGATAAAGAAAATGTGGTATATATTATATGTACCATGGAGTACTACTTAGTCATAGAACGCATGAAATAATGTCTTTTGCAGCAATTCGGATGGAACTGGAGACAATTATCCTAAGTGAAGTGTGTCAGGAATGGAAAAACAAACACCACATGTTCTCACTCATAACTGGGAGCTAAACGATGAGTATGCATGGTTATAAAGTGTTGTAAAGGATATTGGAAGCTAGGGAGAGGGGGAGAGAGGAGTGGGATAAAAATTTACCTGTTGGATACAATGTACACTGTTCTGGTGATGAGTAAACAAAAAGCCCTGACTTCAGCGTTATACAGTTCACCCATGTAACAGAGAACAATTGTACCCCCTTAATCTATTAAAATAAAAATACTAATTATGACATTAGGTACATGAATTTGTAGATGAAATTGGTAAACCCTAAGCTACAACCTTGTCAGGAAGTACAGTATTTATTCTCTGTATGTTTGATTCATGGCTAACACTCAACATGTCTTTATTGAATGAGTGTTTTAGAAAGCTATAAGATGTTCATGTTTTCATACTAGAAGAAAACAACCTTTGTTCATATCTAGTTATACTTACAAAAGCAAGCTGGCAAATATGATTTATAAGCAACATTTCAAAAATAAAAAAAAAAATCCTTAGCGTCAAAGAGAACTGGGATATCCTCTGGCTCCTACACTAACCCATCTTGTGACCTCACTCAAGTTATATCCCCTCCCCGGGTCTCAGTTCAAAAATGTTTAAAAGGAGTTTGGACCCATGACCTCTAGTATGTCCCAATCTGTGCTCAATTTCTTCACAAATATTTCCTATGTGAAGCAAACAACACATATTCACCACTACCACTTGCACAGTTCTGATTGTCACCCCACTTTAAATGACCTTTAATGTTCTGTGGGCTTCAATCAGTACAGAGATAATAGAGATTATAGGAGTGACGTAGCAAGGCCACGCTATTATACTAGCCTTTATGGTGACAATTCTACCTGCACTATGCACAGGATTCTGCCCCCTAGTTTCTACATGCTGTGGATGCTGGGAGGGCAGGGATCATTTCTACTAACTTTTTGTCAAGTCACCAAAACGTTTTATGGTAGTCGGCATGAGGTAGGTGATGATAAATATTTGTTTACAGAATGGTAAAAAGTCTCCTTCATGAATTAGGATATCTAGTTGCAAGGAAGATTTGACTACAGTTGGTTGTGCATTATCTAAAGAAATGGAATACGATGGTACAAAAAATGTGTGCCGAACCCACTCGGAATCAAGGACTATAATTTTTCCTGGAGATACAAAATCCTAGCCCTGAAAAATTGGGTGTGACAAACTTGCAGAAGATTATTTTTCTGTGATATGGTAGAATAGAAATAAGTAACAGAAACACTTAGCCCAGCCTGGAAGGAGGCTCTGGCGAGGCATTTGTGGAGGACATGATCTCTGAGCTGAATCTTGGAGGACAAGTGGAATATAGACAGGTAAAGAAAGGGAGAAAGACATTCCAGGTTGAAGTAACAAGCTGTGAATGAAGGCATGCAGCTGTAGAAGAGTTCTGGTCTCTCCTAGGATTTCTAATTACAGGAGACCATTTAGCAACCAATAGTGACTTGGAAAATCTAATATACGAGTTCTGAGCAAGATGGATGTGGAGTTATTTAGTAATTAACTAGACTGTGGGGGTTAATTCCAGAGGGAATCCTAATCGAGAATCCATTTAACTGACTGCCTCTTAAAAAGTTGAAATATAGCACAGCTGTCACAGCATTCAGCCCAATGCTTCTGACAGGAAAACATAATTATTAATTTTGAATAGATTGAAATTGAGTACTTTTTTAAAATTCTAGGACAAAAAGCATGGTCAAGGAAAGCCACCTGTAATATAGAAAAGGTTGTTGTTTGTTGATATCTATACGCCATTGGCCACAGTAATTTACCTGTAACACTGCAGGTGGATGAAGCATACCTTCTAGGAGTGTGTCTGAGGTTACACTCCTGAAATTCATACTACATGCAAATTTTGCTGAGAATTAAAATGTTAGATTTTTAGTTTTTTTCCTGCCCTATTTTGACTCCTGATCCCTGTTTTTACTGTGATGCCAGAAATACAGGTTAATTTGAGAATATGTGATTGATAAAGGTTCGTGTAAACTTTCTAAACCACTCATTCTGACATAGCCAAGCGAGGAATCTGTGAGAACCCACATGCTGTTCTTAAACTTTATCTTCTCTGTACATAACATTCTGTATTTAGCTCATTCATTTTTTGTTATCACAATGCTTGTTCTGATTTCCTTTTGTATTCCACACTAGACTACATCCTCCCAGAAAAGAGAGCCCTTATCTGTCATGGCTGTATCGTCCATGGCTAACCCAGGCTTGTACATGACAGATACTTGGGAATGTTTCTAGGAGCTAATGAATGGCTATTGTTGTGCTTTACATAACAGCACGGGAACACATGTCAGCATGTAGGAGAAAATTCTAAGCATGAAATATACTATGCCGCAACTTTGCCTCTCACAAGCCTGCTTTGTAAAAACATCTTCTGTTGCTCTGCCATCTGCCTTACAATCTTTCCTTTTTTTTTTTTTGTTTCCTGATTGCCACTTTTTTTAAAATTTATTTTTATTTTTTTTATTTCAGAGTACTGTGTGGGTACAAACACTTTGCTTACACAAATTGCTTTGTACTGCCCAAGAAGCATATCGATCCTCTAGACAGCACGCATCGGTTAGGTGTGGATTTACCCATCCCCTCCTCCCCTCTCCCACCTGCCCGACACCCTGTGAATGTTACTTCCCATACGTGTACATTAGTGTTGATCAATTAGTACCAATTTAATGGTGAGTACATGTGGCATTTGTTTTTCCATTCTTGTGATGCTTCACTTAACAGAATGGGCTCCATCTCCATCAAGGATAATACAATAGGTAGTTCATCATTTTCTTTTTTTGTGGCTGAGTAGTGCTCCATGATATACATATACCACATTATATTGACCCATTCATGTATTAATGTGCACTCGGGTTGTTTCCATATCTTTGCAATTGTGAATTGTGCTGCTATAAACATTTGAGTGCAGATATCTTTTTTATAGAATCTCTTTTTTTCCTTTGGGTAGATACCCAGTAGTAGGATTGCTGGATCAAACGGTAGTTCTACTTTTAGTTCTTTGAGATATCTCCATACTCCTGGAATTGATAAATGAATTCAGTAAAGTCTCAGGATACAAAATCAATACACGCAAATCAGAGGCATACATATACACCAATAGCGTCAAACCGAGAACCCAATCAAAGACTCAATTCTCTTCACAATAGCAACAAAGAAAATAAGGTACCTAGGAATATATTTAACTAAGGAGGTAAAAGACCTCTACAGGGAGAACTAGGAAACACTGAGGAAGGAAATAACAGAGGACGTAAACAGGTGGAAAACCATACCACGCACATGGGTCAGTAGAATCAACATTGTTAAAATGTCTATACTACCCAAAGTGATCTACAGATTCAATGAAATCCCTGTTAAAATACCAACATCATTCTTCACAGATGTAGAAAAATTAATTTTACACTTCATATGGAACCAGAGAAGACCCCGTATAGCAAAAGTAATCCTAGGCAATAAAAACAAAATGGGACGTATCAATTTACCAGACTTCAAACTTTATTATAAGTCTATAGTAATCAAAAAAACTTAGTACTGGCACAAGGACAGAGTCATTGACCAGTGGAACAGAACTGAGAACCCAGATATAAAACCATCCTCATATAGCCATCTAATCTTTGACAAAGCAGACAAAAACGTACACTGGGGAAAAGAATCCCTATTCAATAAAGGGTGCTGGAAAAACTGGATAGCCACATGTAGAAGACTGAATCAGGATCCACACCTTTCACCTCTCACAAAAATCAACTCATGCTGGGTAACAGACTTAAACCTAAGGTGTGAAACTATTAGAATTCTAAAGGAAAATGTTGGAAATACTCTTCTAGACATTAATCTAGGTAAAGAATTTATGAAGAAGACCCCAAAGGCAATTGCAGCAACAACAAAAATAAATAAATGGGACCTGATCAAATTAAAAAGCTTCTGCACCACCAAAGAAACTGTCACAAGAGCAAACAGACAACCTACAGAATGGGAGAAAATTTTCACATGCTACAAATCCGATAAAGGGCTGATAACTAGAATCTATTTAGAACTGATTGCCAGTTTTTAAGATTACTTGTGCCAGCTTAATCATTGCCTCCCTTCCCACCCTTCTTGTTGAGGTGGGTATCATTTCAGTCACTTCCTTCTGCACTTGTCTTATCTGACTCGTTTATCAATTCCAGGAGTATGGAGATATCTCAAAGAACTAAAAGTAGAACTACCGTTTGATCCAGCAATCCTACTACTGGGTATCTACCCAAAGGAAAAAAAGAGATTCTATAAAGGGCCTTCTTTGCCGTTCAGAGATGGTGCCTTCACAAAGCAAGGAAGTCCTAGGTCAAAGCTTTTCTTTCCTAACATAGTTTCCTTAGACGATTTGCCAAAAACCAAGTTCCTCAGTGCTTCAGGTTTATCTCCATATTTCCCCTGGTAACATTCTAAAATGCTACCTTTCTTTTGTCCCTCATGTCCCTTTCTTATTCACTTTGGGAGATAGCGCGCTGATCAGCAAAACAGATTACACCTCCCTGCCTAAACCCATCCGCAATTGCCAATATCATTGCATTTTCCCCCTTTAGTCTAGAAATGCCTTTCTTTCTCTTCAGGGAAAAACTCCTTGAGCTCTTGATCCCAATCCTTTCTCTTTACCTGAGTTGTTTTCTCTATCAATTATAATACTTTTCCTATAGCTTCATTGTCTCCCCGACACTAGAGCATTCTTCTCTTTCTCTCTCTTTCTCTTTCTCTCTGTCTCTCTCTCTCTCTATATATAATATATATAATTTATATATATGTAATATATATGCATACATATATAAAATTCCTGAAAAAAGGCCTCCCTTGACTCCATACCTACCTGCAGAAACAAGTCAGTTTTCTGCTCCATTTTCAACCATCATTTCACTCTCACTCTCAGTCTTCATCGTTCAATTCATTGTAATTTGGCTTGTGTGCCTGCTACCCCACAGAAACAGCTCAGCCAAAGGTTACCTACTGGAAATCACCATATTAACTAATCCAAAGAACCTGTCCACCACAAATGATAGAGTGGACCTTGCTTCTTAACTCTTTTAAATTGTTGGTTTCCATTATATTCTTCCCACCACCCCCATTTTCCACTTACCTTTTTAAACCACTGATTCCTGGTCGTCTTAAGTGATCTGTTTCTCCCAGATCATATCTTAAATATTGGTATTTTCTCAAGGATTCTGTACTGTGCCCTCTCCACTCCACTTTCTACCCTGCCCTTTCTCTGGGTGACCTCATCAATGATCATGGTTTTACCTATTCCCTGTACAACAATGACTCCAATGTATTGTCACTACCTTTGATCCCTCCTCAACTAACATTTCAAAGCTGGTTTTGTTGTCATTGTTGTTTACATATTAACTCCAGATTTATTTCTTTCATGTATCCTCTATTGCAATGCATTCTGCCACTATCCACTGAATAGAAATCTGGGGAGTTGATACACTTCTACTCTATCATTCTCTATACCTGTTATATGTCAGGGATTGATCAGAAGAATAGAAGCACTGTAAATGACAGAAAATATAGATTTATATTGGAATTTGACTCCAAGGAATTGGGGAGGCTGGTTAAACAATCTATGTATGAAGATCTGGTGTTGGGTCCGGTTCGGGAAAAGCTGAAGAAAAACCAGTGGGAGCTACAGGGGCTGTGGCCTCAGCAGTTGTCAAAGCCAATAAGGTGAGCCAGTATGTCAGCAACAACATGTGTGAGCTGCAACTGGCCCATTGCCCCCACTTACATTCCCTGCATTAAAAAAATATATTACTACTGTTTTGCATCTGCCTTTCAAATCTCCCACAAAATATTTCATATGACCCATGTTAACCTGGAGCTATGAAATGAAGGGAATTATGAGAAACATGGTTCCATAATAATAACTGACACAATACAAACTCATCACAATATCCAGTAAGTTAACAAATCCTGCCAGGCTCTAAATTCTGTCCCTTTATCCACATCATTGCTGGAATAACCCAGTTCAATTTGAAATAACCTCCTTCCTGGTTCACTAGCCTCTTCACTGGTTTCCTTTCATCTAGCCCACCCTACATCCATGAATCCATCCTTCATAGCACCCTCACAATGCTCTACCTAAGAAAATTAAATCTGACAGTGTTAATCAATTTATACATAGGTTTCATATCTCCCACAAACGTTTAGTCCAAGTGCTTTAGCCTAATATAAAAAATCCTTTAAGATCTGGTCTCATGCCCATTATTCTTGCCTTGAACTTGAGCAACTGTGGAATGTGTACAGTATCTACTTCCCTAATCATATAAATTTATTAATTTGCTCATGCTGTACTTCCTGTCTCAACAACTCCCCACCTCATCTTACCCCATACATAGTTAACCTGTCTAAATCTTCCTTATCTATCCCAGATGCAATTTTATTTGGAAAATCCTTCACTGATTTACATCCATTCTTCCTCTTAAACTGGCTTAACTCTCCCTCATTTGAGCTCTGATAGCAGCCATACCTTGGGCATTTTACTTTCATAGCAAGCACGACATTATTTTGAAATTATCTCTTTGTCCTCTCTATTCTTGGGCAATAGGTCCTTTAGGATAAAGACTGAAATTGGTTTATTATTTTCTTGCCCGACCTGAATCAAGTTTGATGCATAAAAGATGTTTGACAATGTTAGCTACACGAAACTGAATTGACGGTGTCTTCATGTTGTCCAGCAAATGTACCCTGTGACTGGCCCTGTGATACCAACAAATGAGAAAATAGAAGAAAATATACCATATTATATTTTATGTCCAGAGAGAACTATTTTGTCCTTCCAATGTGTGCCTTCTAGCACTTCTCTCTAAGAAAGTTTCAATGAGATGAGAACATTAAACTCTAAGAAAATTATAAAGGTTTTACTTTCTATAAAGAGACAATGGCCTCATGGAAATTTTATATATTTTTTAAATTCTTACATTGAAATAGATTTGACACTCAAGAAAATTAGCTAAAAAATATAAGATTTATAAGAATTTAATAAAGTAGTCAGATATACAGTAAATATGTAAAAATCTATAACTTTCTTTTAAACCAGCAATGAATAGTTAGAAAATATATTAAAACAAATAACCTTATTCCCAATCTGAAACTACATTGACTTGCATAAAGGGAGATTTGAATAAATGACTATGAGAAGTTCCTGTCTGAAAAGAGTAGTTGTTTGAAAATGACGTCAATTCTTTTTATTGTGATTAATAGGTTAAATGCAACTTGCTCAAAATCTAAACAAAACGTTTAAAGAGTTTAACAAAATCATTTAAATGCTCATTTGGAAGTGTAAATGGACAAGCATAGGTACGTAAATTTTGAAAAAGAACAGTTATTATAGGAACTCAAAACCTCTCAGATATTTAAAAATGTGTTATAGATCTAAAATAATTAAAACATTGTAGAAATGAATGAAAGATTAATGAAGTAGAAAAATAGTTCTAAAGCACAAACTAATATGTATAAAAAATTTAAAAGATGAAGGCAGCATTTTAAACCAGTGGAGAAGAAAGCATCGTTCAATAATCTAGGCTGAGACAAGGGCCTATAAATGCAGAAGGTGAATGAAATAAGCTTCTGCTTCATTCCAAAATCCCAAATATATTATTCCAAATGAATGAAAGGACTATATGTTTTTAAAATGGGAGACTATAATTCAGTGGTTCTTAACCAGGAGTGATTTTGAAGCTTCTAAACTTGCTGCAATACACAGAAAATCCCCTCATAATAAACAATCACCCGTCACAATGTCAGTAATGCCAATGAGAAACCCTGACCTAGTCAAAAAGGCAAAAATCCATAGCGATTAACTATTCATAGTATTAGCATAATTAACAATACAAGGAACCAACATGACAAATTGACTTTAAGGTGTGATTGGCTTTTTTAAAGTGTAAGAAATAAGACTTTCAGGGTGGTTTCAATTAGAATTGGGAATAGGGTATATTAGTCAGAGTCCAACCAAAGGACAGAAACCACCCAGCAATTTGAGCAGGAAAGCTTTTATGTAAAACAATTTTAAGTATAACAGAGTTTGAAATAATGAGAGATTCACCCATAAGAAGTAAAGGAAACTCTATAGAATTAGCAGAAACAAGGAGCAGTCACTTACTCCTAGAGCTGAAATAGAGTATACGAAAAAGAGATCCCCGCCATGTGCTGATGCAGATTTGCTGAAGAGGGCACGGCTCATGGGATGGCAGAAAAGTTCTGTGGTGTCACGCTGGTGGAAGTTGCTAAAAATCTGTTCTCTAGATTTAAGTAGTTAGGGTGTGTATATCAGCTGAGCCTAAATTACAGTGGTAGCACTTTCTCCCTCCAGCATTTCCTTTTCTGTCACAAAGATTACACAAAGGCTATGATAGATTGCACCTCCTGATGAACTTCTGCAATTGGCAGTTAAAATCCATTCTTCTCCCCAGTTCCCCATTCCAGGCCCTTGGGATACGCAGGTGGATTTTCTGCTGTTGCATTGCGTGAGATGCTTCTGTGTCCTTATGATCTATCCCCTTTTTTGGCTGAGCAGAGAAAGAGAGAGAGAGACATAATAAAAACAGGCAAATGACATGAATAAAAATTAAAGAAGAAATTCAGATGGCTAATAAACTTGCAAAACTGTTCAGCCTTTCCAATTTCTAATTCTTAACTGTATAGTACTTCTAAGTATTAAAGAAGGTTTTGAAAAGTTATGCAGAGCTGTAATGTTCCTTTTTTAGGACCTTATTCTTTCATCACTTATAGATTATGTCAGTTGGGAGTTGGTGTTAGATAAATTACTCTCATACATGTAATTGTAAGTTCGTTACACCATTCAGTGGTCTAGGTGAAATGAAGTATAAGAGTAAGGGCAGGCATTTAACAACAGGAAGTCATCATGGAGCATAAAAATTGAAAAATGCAGAATAAATATCTTGTCTTCATGAATTAATTGATCTAATCAAGAAGCATGTTGCTGTTGATGCCATGATTATTGTGATATACCCACAGGGGAAGCTGAAGCCTCTGTTCTTGTGCCGAATGTTATCACAGAATTTATTATTATGGAACTGACACATTTTCAAAACATTGCATTAAAATTAACTAAAAACTATAACAGATAATTGAGGAATGAAGACCAAATATTCAGCATACCAAATGGTTTTATCTAAATATGAGCAATCCCCTGTAATAAATAATAGTAGTTAAAAATTACTGAGAACTTACTAGATGCCAGGCACAAAGACTAGTTCAGTACATTATCTTACTTCACCAACTTTCGAGGTTGAGTACTAGTATTATCACTGTTTCACAAATAAGGAAATTATGGCTAAAGATATGAAGTAAGTGGTAATACTTGGATTCAAACTCTGACCTATCTGACCATAAAACCCATGCTTATTAGATGAAATATAAATATCCTTATGCCCATGAAATTTTAGTTGTATAATTTTATTCTGATTTTAAAAGTAAAACTTGTGCCTTTGGGAAAAAATAAAATTTTAGAAGTACAAACACAAAACAGAAAAATATTAACATATTATCATATTTCCTTCTAGCAAGTTTATGCTTATTATCACAAATTGAGATCATACTACATGTCTTAGGATCTGTTTTGTTTTCTCTAACTCTCATAAGCAATTTCTCATGTTAAAACGTGTAAGAAGTTACAAAGTAATCATAATACTATATAATGATCTTTAATCAGTTCTATAGTA
>RJWJ010036470.1:0-16075 GCA_004363605.1 Indri indri | reverse complement strand
GAGCCGTGATAGTCTTACACATCATTACAAGAAGCTGAGAATTATAAATCAAAACTAGGCCTTCTGGATCACTACAGAACATCTTTGTCAAGGTAAAGAATAGATTGCTAGATTTATTTCAATTTTTTAGATATTTATATATATATAGTGTGCTGCTGCCATTTGTACCCATGTTCCAGGCAAGTTTAATGATCCCAATAAATGATCAATCTCCTTTTGTGTCAGTTTTTCAAGTCTACACAACTTTTGAAGAATATGTACTACATTAAGAACTGACTTATATTCTGCAGAAGTCAAACAGACATATCCCCACTTAAGGAAATGATTTCACACATTTTTGAGACTGTTCCCCAATTACATTAGAGACAATTTTCTAAGTCTAATCATAATAATCAGAGATTATAGAATTATATCAGTTTCATGTAGAATTTACATTTTGCTTTTGCCATTTTCAATTCTTCCCAACTTTCATACCCTTTAATCAATACGCACTTGTTGACTTTTTACATATAATATTAAATAAGACAGACTGTTGTGACATGAGTGTGAACTCCTAGCCAAGCAGGAGGCTTGGGGCTTTAATTCAGGACTCAAATGTGCTGGTGTATGGAGAACAGGGACTGAGCAGCAAAGGATGAATATAGTTAATCAAATATTTGAGAATGGAAGGTAAAAGGAGTTTCTAAAATAAAAGAGTTAGATTCAAAGGGAGATAGAAAGACAAATTTTGGCTACAAAATAAAGAGGCTATATCACAGAAGCCAGGCAATCCGAAGGAATTAGATCTAGAAAAGTGAATAAAAGATGGATCCTGGAGAATTTCCCTAACGCTTTAGTACACAGGGCACTTGAGTTTGTTAGAAGAGAGAGTGATGCATAGGGAGGGAAGGCAACTAAGACATTGTGGGTGTGAATTTATATACATTCTAATTAAAAGTGGAACACCTCCATGATGTAATCATGGAAGAGTAGTATAGTTTGTTAAGAAAACATGTGGGAGATGGATGCAGTGGGAAGGTGATGATCTGTGCAAAACCTCAGAATTTAAACAAAACAGTAAAAAGGAAAAGAAAAAAGGAAATAAGGAAGAGAGGGAGAGTGGGAGGGAAGGATAGAGGGAGGGAAAGAAAGAGCGAGGAAAGGAAGGAAGGAAATATGCATGTTCGAAAGGCAAATCTGACCAGAATTCTTGTCACAGTTATAAGAAAATGAGTAACAGAGGAAACAAGATGAATCACTGAGGGATTTGAATGATAAAGAAAGCTAAATTGTACCATCATAAAGTAAAGAAGATAAACTAGGTGGGAAAGTTTGGGGCAGATTAAAATAGCAGAACAGTGGGGTGGAAAAACTTAGTATATCCAAGAAAGCACTTACATATCAAATCACCCAAGGCAGGAGAGTGGAGAAGATTTGAGTGAAAGGAAGAAACAGAAATGGACATAGGATAATTATTAACTAAATAAATTAAAATGCTCTAGACATTATGGGAAATCCAAACATCCCTCCTGTAGGTAACACTGAAATGTAGTTGATGAGCAAAATTCGGTCACTCAGCTATTATTTATTGAGTGCCTCCCATGCGCAGCTTCGTGCCACCTGTAAAATGACAAACAAAAGAAATACGATCCCTGATTTCATGGGGCTTATTGTCCATGGGAGCAATGGTTAAAGAAAAAAATTTACACAAATGCATACATTAATTAATGTAAATCGAGATGCTAAATTGCTAAACTGTGGCATTATAAAGAAATATTTATATTATTGTGGTATTATAAAGAAATCATAAATTGTTATAATTGTGCTGTTATAAAGAAATATTGCAATATTAAAACTAGGAGTTAATGGAAGTCGTCTCTAGAATTTAATATTAAATATATAATCTGAAATATGAAGGGGGAATTAGCTAAGCAATGTGAAGTGCTAGGAGTAGTCTAAGCAGAGGGCATTTGCAAAAGCCCTGAGATGAAAAGAAACCTGACTTATTTGGGTTGCTGAGGGAAGGTCAGTATAGATAAAGCATAGTGAGCAAAATGGAGAGCAGTAAGAGAGAACATCATAGGGTATGATGCCTGCTGGTTTACATTAAGAGTTTGGATTTTCATTCCACAGAATAAATACTCATTTTCAATACAATGTGAGATCATATCAATATTTTAAAACATATAGTGTCAGAAAAATATATCAAATGAGTTGGTATTTTTAAAAATAGAGATGTGAGGTGCGCAATTAATTTTTAAAAAATACACTGAAGTTATGTGAACCCAAGGTACGCATGAGTCTTAAGGATACTGACTAGAGACAATGGAGAATATTAACAAGTAATGAACATAAGTATCAGGTAAAAATTGAAGCTATCCATGTACAGGTTGAAGATAAGGAACTTTAGATCAACCACAGCCCTGACAGAAATGGTTGAAAGTATTTTGATCAAGTGGGATGTTGAAAAATGTAGTGCATCAGAATTTCAGAGATTCTGCAGCTGCAGACACCTGTGTTACTTGGTAGTGCCACCTCTCATTCTCGAAGGAAAGCAGGTGATACAAGTGACACAGAAGTGAGGTGATGGCCGTGCATCACCACAGGGAATTTGGAGGCATTACCAGAGGAGCTCCGGCATCAACACCTGGTAAAGTATATCTAAATGGAATGAATTCAATTCCATATTTATGTGTGTTTAGTGAAAACTAGAATATGCCTTTTTACATATAGCTACTTATATTCTATTTTTTATGCATTAGTTCTGAGATCTTAAAACATGAGTTCATCATGACAATCAAAGAAATCTTTCTTACAAGTGAGAAATAATGAAAAGAGCTCTGAACTAAGACTAGCATCTCATTACTAAATTACTCGCTCAAATGAATTCAAAGCATTTCACCTTATCTTCTGAAAGACTTAGCTTTTTCTTATGAAAAATAACTATTAATTCACATTTATTTTCAATTTTCATTGTACTTGTCAAAAGCAACATGTACACTGATTTTGAGGGCAAGTTCTGTGTTTATATCCAGGTTACATTGGTAACTTAGATAACCTCATTGTGCCTCACTTTCCTTATCTGTAAAATAGACTACCTTAAAGAATTATAAGAAGTAAATCCTTCAGAACAGCACCCAGAATATAGTATGGGACCAATAGATATTATTTATTGTTTCATTAATATCTATTAAATGAGGTTACATGTATAAAATTACTTAGAATTATAAAGCACAATGCAAAGTCCAAGGCATTATTGTTTAATGAAGTGATCGTTTTGTTCAGCCTTTTATGACACCCCGATGTTTGTGGCTAATTGTGACACATGTCACTCAGTATTACAGGGAAAGTACCTAATTGCTCAATATATGAATAAATAGTCAAGCACGGCTGTGCCAAGTATTTTCATTTTCTACTCTATAGCCACTGTCTATTTTTCTCCATCCTATTGTGTCTCTGAGGCTGACCTGGGTGGATTATTTCAACAAGACAACCATGACTTCTCACTTCCAGTTGGATTCAGCCAGTGAAGAGACTTAGAATGATCAGAGGAAGGGAGGATAAGATGAATTTTTTTTAGTTATTACCACTCTCTGCTGTCTCTAGTCTAGTATCATTACCTTACAAATCATTTATTTCACTAATTCTTTCCCTGACAGACTGCCTCATGCTGGCTATCTCTCTACCAAAGCCACTACTCTGCTCAAGGCAGCCTGCCTGATGTGACTATCTCTCTATCCCCTTGTCTCTTTGGCTCCCCTACAGGTGGTAGCAGCTCCAATGCTGCTAGTCCAGGTTCCTGCACTATTGTGGCTCACTAAGACCCTGCTCACACCTCTGTTATAAGATCTGTCATAAATAAGCCTTCTTTGATCATAATTAAATTTCTTATTGGTTGAACTTTGACTAATAGAGGGGCCTAACATTACAGCTGTCTCCCCTCATCTGTGGTTTTGCTTTCCACAGTTTCATTTACCCATGATCAACCATGGTCTGAAAATAAATGAGTACAATACAAAAGATATTTTGAAAGGGAGAAGAAAAGAGACCACATTCATATAACTTTTGTTATAATATATTGTTACAATTGTTCTACTTACTATTAGTTGTTGTTAATCTCTTACTGTGCCTAATTTATAAATTAAACTTTATCATATAAGAAAAAACACAGTATAAATAGGGTGTGATACTCTCCATGGTTTCAAGCATCCACTGGGTGTCTTGGAGCATATACCCTGGGGATAAGGAGGGACTACCATATTCTTAATTTTATTCTGTCACACCTTTCATCTCGGGTAATGTATGAACTATGACACCTTAGAGACCAAGCAACCCAGCCATGACATGACTCTAAAAGAGTCAATTGTGAAGCTAGGGCCTTACCTGTCTATTTCACAGGGAAATGTTTGGCAAAAGTCCTGATCAGAGCTGAACACTTCTCTAGCAGAAGCCCAAGAAGCTGACTGTGTTAGTGTTACAGCCTGGAGGATTTCTTGAGATTCTACAGGGGACAAAAGAAACTTGAAAAGTAGGGTAGACACTCTGCATGCTGGAGTATAAATTCATTCACTTATAGTTGGGAACACAAATGACCTCATTTGTACCTACAAGCTAGTGATGCCTAAATACATTCAAGTTACTCTAACAAAATCTGGTAATTAACACATGAAGATGATATCTGAAGTTGAGAAAACCCTATATAAGGAAATTGTATAAAAGAGCACACAGAAAGGGAAATGAATATTGCATGTGTGAGAGGCTGCAAAGGGGTCAGACTAGAAAACAGGCTGAGTGTTTAGAAAGACAGGAAATAATATTCAATAAGTACTGTAGGAGTAACTAATATACATTCTTCAGTGGATATTGAAGAGTTTAGCACTGGTCACGAAGGCAATGTGTGTGATGATACATGTAAGTACTTAATGGAATGTTTAAAAAACATCTTGGAATTATTAGCTTAGCAGCCTTCAGCAAGAAAATATAAAAGTTAACAAATGTTGTATGCTGGACCACAGCCTAAAAAGGTCGCAGTAATATTCCCCAGGAAGGAAAAAACATATTTTCAGAAATAATTGATTACAACCAGATCTTGGTTTCTAATACCATAAAAGAAAGAAAGGAAAAAGAAAAAGAAAAGAGAAGAAAGAAAAGAAAGAAGAGAAAGAAAAGGAAGAAGAGAAAGAAGAAAGAAGAGAAAGAGCAAGAAAGAAAGAAAAAGAGAAAGAAAAAAGAGAAGAGAAAGAAAGAAAAGGAAGGAAGGAAAGAAAAGAAAAGAAGGACAAAACCAGGGATTCTTGGAGAAATTGATAAATCTAGGACTGGGCAAAAAAATATGTAAGATAAGCCTGGAACATTATAGTACCAAAAAGAAAATTCCAAAAACAAAACCAAAACAAACAAACAGAAAACAATGATTGGGACATGTGAAAGGGGCACAGGAGCTAATTAAAAACTGGAAGAACTTGAGCTACAAAACAAAGCAGTATGGGTTTATTACCCAAAGTATAAAATAAGTATTCGTGAGTCCACACTGATATAAATAAACCAATGGTGGAGAATAAGCAAATCTCCTGTGCAGAACAATTTCACATAATTTATGTAGATACACCCCAGTATAAAGAATAATGATGAGAAGAAGGAAGGACAGAGAAAAAGACATTGTCAAGCTTTGTATTTTTGTTGTTTTATAATAGTTAGTGACAATCGTGTTTGTCTACTGACTCCTGGTGACATACAGTGACTTGTGCTGCTGAAATCCTTCCTCAGAGTGGTTCAAACCAGTAGATACTGACATTGAAACAATCCTGGAGTTTCCTAACTTACTGTTCATTATGAAAGAAAAAAGAGTAAGAGAAAAATTAATGATTTACTAACATTAATTGTCTCCAAATGAGTAAAATACACTTATAAATTTTGGGGCTTTCCAGCTCTTAAAGAACATCCAGAAAGTATCCCATTTACCCTTGAGAATTACAAAATAAATACAGCACAAATTCTGTTCTATATCTTCTCAACCCATCATATTCCTGCTGACGTTTTGAAGACTAATTGAACTTATTGAACCCACAAATGAAATGGGTATTGATGGAGAAGATGTCCACTTCTGGTGCCTTAGATGTATTGAACAACATTTTCTTTTCTGCAATTTAGTATTTATTATTTAATTTTCTATTTTAATTATTATGGATACATAATAGTTGTATATATTTATGGGGTATAAGTCATGTTTTGATGTTTGATGTATAATAATCAAATCAGAATAATCGGGATATCTATCACCTCAAACATTTATCATTTCTTTACAGTATTGATTATTCTAATTCCACTCTTTCAGTTCTTTTAAAGTGTACAATAAGTAACTTATTGTTAACTATTGTCACCCTGTTACACTATCAATTTTAGGGCTATTTTGATAGCTTTAAGCAATATTTGATATGGATTGTATTTATTTCCTCTATAAAAGAAAAAAGTAGTCCTTAAAATATTATTATTCTCTAAAAACAAATATGTTCTTACTATGTGCAAGACTGAATTAGATACCAGAGATAAAAACACGGAAAGACATAACCTGGACTATACCTGCCATAGTAAAAATATCCACCTAAAGAAAACTACTATAAATAATTCAAATCATGAATTCAAATTTTTAAGAAATCTGTATTTTGGCAGGTTTACAAATTGTGTTGGCGCTGATTGAAAGCCTGAGGCAGAAGAAATAGTAAATAGCAAATCTCTAGGTGATAAATATGGGTCAACACTGCCAGCGTTTATGATTTAAACTGCTAAAACACAATCTTGAGGATATGGTCTTCATTTAGCCCCTTCTGCAACATCTCTTCTTAGTTTCACGTTCTCCTAAGATAAGGCACGTTCTCCTGCACCCCAACTGCATTAAGACAATAGATGGGACTGTTTTTCATACCCACAGGAATTGGTTCAGAGATGAGTATGTAACCCAATTCATGTTAGCTAGACTGCAGAAGCTGTTTCTATTTCTTCTATTTCTGGGAAAAAGTAATTGTCTCATCCATTGATTTTACCAAACAAGGCTCTTCTCTTTTCTTTGGCAATGTGAAAGTATCAAATTTTTAACTGAATGTGGAACCTCAATCCCAAGAATTCAAAAACAGGAGCCAGAGGTCTTCTTAAGGTCCGAGTTAGGAATTCTCAGACCTCACATCTGCTGCTTTCTTGGTCAAAGAGTCATAAGATCAGCCCAGGTTCAAGAGGAAGGGAAATGTTAACAGAGTCCACCTCTGGCTGGGAGGATTTGCATTCAGGCACAGGAATGCAATAATTACTGGTGGCCATATTTGGAAAGAATCTACCACAGTGAGGGACATAGTGGAAGAATGAAGAGTGAAAATTAGCCATCTATTCAAATGGCTGAATAAAGAGAATTCAAAGCAGAGAAAATTTCAAGTTCAAAGAAACTGACAGTACAGGTTAGTTGTGATCATGGAAGTGAAGGGAAATCAATATGATTGGGCAAGGTGATGGAGGAATAGAATTGTCAAAGCCACACAGGCCTAGTTCTTCCCTCTGCCTCTCAATATTTTTACAAAGTGAATCTTTAACACATTCTAACAATTTTAATAAGGGAAAGAAAATCTGATTTGTCACTGGAAGTTTTGATGAAAATAGAATCCATTATATTTTAAGATATTATTTATTCAATAATTCATCCTACTGAGACCCTTTTTAAATTTTATTTCTCCTCTCCTCTATAAGTACTTTATGATCTTTCATTAATGGCATAATACTTTAACATCAGTAACCATTGTGTTAGGAAAGTATGGATGTTTATTCAAAATGACTTCCAAAAGATTACAAGTATTTGAGCATTAAGGTTTAAATCTTTGAATGCTTAAAACTGAATTACTTTAGGCTATGTTGAGGAAACGATTTCCAGAGACGAAAAACATGCAAGAGAGACACACACAGATGCAACAAGCCTCTTGAAGAGATTAATAAGAAATAGAATCACATTTATAAACAACAATGATTGTGTTCTAATAAAATGTTACTGTTCACCCAGGTCAAAAAAAAAAAAAAAAAAGACAAGATTCGCAATCAAAATATCATTACTTTTACAAGGTATTTAGAACAGGGACATGACTATGGTACAATGCTAATAATAAATTATAAAATCGGGAATTAGTATGTGGGTGTACTGTTGTCATTTATGTGCTATAACACAGAACATTTAATAAATTAACTGTTAGCTCAGAATTCCATATGGTTGTTTGTTCAACAGGAAGTATTCTGTGGTTGCCTTATCTTTTTTAGACCATTAGGTCAAATGATATTTTAAAAATATGTAATAAAGGGAGTGCGTCTTTCTAAACTTCTATTTCCATGTTAAGACACTCGATCATTTAAGGCTATTATACATTCGTCCACATTACATAGGTGTAATTTACTAGCTTCTACTTTTATATTGACACACTATCTGTGCTTGGGGTCTATGTGTTGGGACAGCCTAATATGTCATAATGTTTCCTAATGAAAGCCTGCCACTACCCTAGCTAAATCCCACTGGAAGAAGCCAAGAATGTCCCATTTCACATGGAACACTTTTCAATAGTAAACATTGCTCTAATGATGTTTCTGTCCTCTAAAAAGCAATTCCACTTCCAGGGGTACTTTACTCAAATTTAGGGAATGATAGAGGTATCAAGGGACTGTGACTCATTATTCTATGGTGACTGCCTATTGCAACTCTCAAAAACATTGCATTCATTTGGTTTAATGATCTCTCACTAGTGCTCACGAGGGTCCTCTCTGGAATGTTTTGCCTTTAACTTAGACCTGTTCATAGTCTGTTGATTTTTCTACTTCTCATTTTTTGTGTTCCTGTTAGTTTTAAGATATTTTTTAGCTGTACTATATTCATCCTTTTATTGTTTCTGGATCTTAATATTACTTTATGCTACGTTGGAAGTTTATGACTGCTCATTTGGAGGTTATTTTCATTTATGTACTTAAAACAAACCTCTAAGTTTGAGAAATTGATTTTGTAGTAAGAGAAAATTTATTGTGGAATACTTTATGAATATCCCATCTTGAAATCCCTCTCCCTAATGCGTAAAGAACAGAAGTTGACATGACTTTTCTTAACAGGTTTGAAAAATGAATCATAAACAATATTTCAAAAATAACATTGCTAGTAACTTCCAAAAATAAAGGAGGAAAAACAAAGAATTCAAGGACAGCTGAAAATACAGAGGGTCAACAGAAATGCCACGCATTCAATAAGATGCTATTTACATTTGCCATAATTAAAGGAAAAATAGACAAAGATAAAATTTTGCTTTTCTTGTACCTGATTAAAAAAAAATGAATGTGCTAAAAAAAAAAAAAAGAAAAAAAAGTAATGTATGTGCTTTCAATTTTTCCAGTGATGGATAATTTGATGTGTTATGAAGTCAAGGAAAGAACAAAGGGCAACACGAGGCAGTGGTAAAGAAAAAATAACTGGCCCAGTTTTCTGCCTTAGAAAAAATGACAAAAGATAACAGAGGCAAAGGTTGCGTTTGTCACTTTCCTGACATACAGCACATTGTCCCTTTCCTGTGGGATGTATTTTTGCATGCATTGAGGACTACTAGGTGTTAAGCCTAGTTATATGGAAGTTTTGAGTAAGATTGCTTGAGCAGAACACTTACTGATGAAATGGGAGACTGTCCTGAGAGATCAGACATCTAAATAAGGCTGCAGAGGATACATTGCATCAAGCAGGAGACAAATTTGGTTGAGTTTGATCTGATGTAGAGATTCTCAGGAGTATGCTAATAGGAAATTTTTGTCAGAAAGCATTCATTCTCATAAAAGCTATTGTCAGGACAGCTGTTAACAGCATTAGCAACACCAATAAAATTAAGAAGCTCTCCTCCTTATGCTTAAAAGCTGAAAAATCTGCCTACTTCTGTTGGACTCATAAGTATACAAAATAAATGCAGTAAGCTACTCCTGTGCAATAAGCAAATATGATATGATACAAATCATTTTCAGAGGCTGTATTGCTAAGTACCTATTATAGTTAGACATAGAGCATTAAGAAGCAATGGACCATGTTGTGCTGGCCCATTTGTACTGTACACACATTCTATACTCATTGTAAGTATCAGAGTAATCCACCATAATGCATGTAGCTTGAACTGTCACATAAAGGAAAGGATTATTTGCAGGGGTTCTAGAGCATGAATGTAGCTAGTCATAGAAACATAAATGCAGGCTTGAAACCAGAAATCAAAGCAATAGAATGCTATTCCCATCCTTCCTTACCTCATTCCTAAAAACCATTAAAGCAATTTGAGGCAGTATAGAAAGCCAGCTCAAAGAAAAGACTATCCCATGAGATTTCCCCAATTCACAATAGCTTCCCTAACTGGCAAGGAGTCAGCTCTATCTGATTCTTGCAGAGGACCCAGGTGGATCTGGGACAACTGCCATCATTTTGGACAATGCATTCCATGTTCTTTTTATTTTTATTTTTTTAATGTTCCTATTTGGAAAAATGCCAAAGGTAGTGAGGTAAAGGAAAAGTCTGACAATGAATCTTCATTAGATAACTTACTGGTTCTTCTCTATTTAGATATTGAATATTAACATCCAAAGCACCATAGCACATCCTACAGTTGATCCACTTCCTCTTACAGTTGTAAGTCTGCCCACTACAGCTGCTTCTACCCCAGGATTAAGAACTTTAACACGAGAGTCAATTTATTACGGAGATGGTGTCTGTGGGAGCCAAAGTGAGCCCCGTCTCTGAGTGTGCTCTGTGTATCCAACCTTGCATCCTAGATCTAAAGCAAAACCCAAATAAAAATCCAGATTGTTGTCTACATTCAAAAAGTCCTATCTCCAGGTTGGAATATTATGAAGAGTAATTCTCATCAGTTATAATGTTTAAAATATTATAAGGAGGATCAGATGCCAGATTTCCATGCAATCTGCCAAATTTGAAAATGGACCCCAGCCACTGGCTGAGACAGAATATCAGAGTCTTGCTCTGGGGAAAGGAAGCTGGCAAGAACAAGGAGAATTACCAGGGTGCCAGACAAGTACTGTAGAACTCAGTTCCATGGAACTAGAAATCTACAGGAAACCATGTAGCAGGCCACAACTGGGGAAAAAATGGTAATAGCTTGGTGAAAGTCAGTGGGCACAAAAGAGTCCAGAGATTTTCTTTAAGCAAATTTCCTAAGAAAGCAAGATTTATAGTTGGTCTGCTAGTAATAGTGAGTGAGGTAAGTGAGGCTCCCAAGGCTATACTGGCAGGTCTGTTTTTGCTAAATTCAGAGGCTAAACCTCCAGGAAGGTTTTCACCACCTGCTGATGTTCGTGGCTGGAGTAGGCAGGGATTTACAACAGTAAGAAATAAAAATGCATGTCTCTGTAAATAGAATGACCACAATAAATATAATTGTGAAGTCTTAATACTTTATTCATAAAGTTCTAAAACATTGCCTTTAGAAAAAAATTAAATTCCCATTTTAATTTTAAAAAATCATTCTTCAAAATACGCATGAGAAAAACAAACTTTTCCTCCTAAAGCTGTGACATGGGAAGTATGTTTTCTCCTTCACTGAAAATATTTCTTCTTATAAACCACTAAGTGGCTATAATGGGCAGACTTTATAAACTTGACATAACTGTCTTCTATCTTCTATTGCGAAAATTCCTTATAAGCAAAATCTCTTTCAATCCTTTTTAAGAGTGTTTTTGTGTTTCTTCATTTTATAGTTATCTGAATACCAATTCATTTAAATGATGCATTATTTTACATGTTAGACTTTTACTAGTTCTTTCTGAGTATAAACATCAACACAGAGAGGAAGAAATCATTTTAAAAGATGTAACAAATTAAAAGAAAAAAAGCACAAAATGTTTTTAAGTAACTGACAATAGTTTTTGTCCTGCAAATAATTCAAGAACGCACATTTTTACTTTTACACTGAAAAGTTTACAGCCTTAAATGTATGACTCCTCCTAAAGAATAATTCCTATGGAGAAGGATTAGTAAAAAGGATGGTGTTTCAAAGACGGGGTTGTTTCTACACCTCAGCATACAGAAACTCTGAATGCTAATCTTCACCAGTTTATCCGCCATACAGCATTTGTTGAGCCCAAATGCAACCAGTTCGCATTACAAGAAGTTTTAAAAAAGAGTTTCTGCTTTCAAGAACCTTACTGTTAATTTGCATATAAACTTAATAGATTTTAAATCACTCATTAAACATTAAAGAAACACTTTATGAAAATGAGCAATTATATTTGTTACAGTAGTTGTTTTATTTTAAAATATTTTATTATAATTAGCAACAATTGGAGTTGATTTTTAAGTAATCGACTACAATACAGAGTTTATTTAATTGGGGTGAAAGTTCCTTTATAAAGAAAAGTTAATTCAAATTTAATAAGGAGACCTAGATTAAAATCTCTTTATTTTTTAGCAGAGGATGAAACTATTATTTCAGCCATCTGGACTTTCTTAGGGTAAGATTCATTACCATGCAGTGGTTTAGTTGGCTGTGTACAGAAAGGGGAGTATATTCCTGCAGATTCTACTTTTTGTCGACCTCATAAATGGTTCAGGTGTTGTCACAGGTGTAATTAGGCTTCATCATTTGGACTGGCTATATCATCGTCAGCATTTTATTAAAATATACATAGCTGATGCCTACTGTAGTCCAATAAGTAAAATCAGGAGAAAAATATTTTAATTGTAGCTAGTCCCCTGGAGCCAGCAGTTGATGGTTAGATTACATAAAGATAATTTGCCAACTCAGCTGAAAACCATATATAATTCCTAAGAGTATACTAGTAAAAAGATGGGTAGGATTCACAGGGTGGTACTTAGTCTTCACAAATACCTAGAAAGTTGTTAAGTACTCTTATTCTTCCACAAATCAGTAAGTTTAAATTTTGCACTCTGGAACTGTTTCCGAGAAACATGTTAAGAGTACGTTTGTCAAATATATCCCATTGTAGATGGTCAAGCATTTTGAAATGCACGATGGTGACCCTAGTTTTAACAAAAGGCATGGGGATAGGGCTTACAGAGCACATTATATTTTTCATAATGCTCTTTGAAAGTCTAGAATATGCTCTCATTTATTGGTAGGAGTAAAAATATAGCTTTACACAGGAGGAAAAAAAAACTTAAGTGCTATTTAGAGAAGCTATAAGATGTACTATGCATTTATCCAGAATCAGTACGATTTTTCTTTCTTGCCTGCGACAATGGTCATTAATCTTTGCATGCAGCCAGGTAGAAATCTAAGGTGTCGTCCATGCATAGCATCACATTCATAGACTACTAGAAGCACATTTTAGAGTTCAGCTTACTGAATCATTGAGCAACGTACTTTCTCTAAAAGTTTACTTTGATCCATACCTGTCAAACTGGTAATGATTAGAGATCTTTACTGAATTACTTTTAGCAGCATCATCATTTTTCAAAGCAAGAGAAGGCACATGCATATTTTGATTGCAGTTGAAAGTACCCCGAGGGACATGAAATATGCATAGAAATGCCATCTGAAGTATAATCAGAGTTTTAGCAAATCAAGATTCAACTTCTTTTTTGTGACTCAGTCCCACTTCTTAATGTAGGTGTTCAGCTGGCACTGCTCAGTCACCACTAAGGTCTCGAGAATCACGTCAAGTCAATGACAGCTGAGCACTGCCAAGCATACCCACTTTAGGTTAGAAGCCAAGGTGACTGCAGAAGAGTTCCCTTAGGCACATACGGTTTATATGTGTTTGAATTATTATGAAAAACAAACTGAAAGAGATTCAGAAAATCTGGCCATAAACCTGATTCTACCTGTTACTTAGCTGTGTGCCCTTGGACGAGGAACATGACCTCTTGCAATGTAATGTTATTCACTGAAAAAATAGTAATATGGCTTACTCTACCTATCACACCAAATTCCTATAAAGTTCAAATGAAATTATGCATATGAATGTGACATTCAGATTTTAAATGCTATGCAAGAGAAGACTTGATTATCATACTGCTACATCTTTGCCTCTTCACCTTTCAAGTGTCACCTTCCTCTAGTAGTTCAGGATAGATGGTCTGCCTCATACTAATTCCCAAACTAGTTCACACTCCTGCTGGTTCCTACGTGACTCTGTCTTGGGCTGTACTTCACGGCTGGTCTCGTTCTGGGATTCTTCTATAAGGTCATAGCCCCACCAAAGTGGGCCCGGGGAAGGGTGTTGCATTTCTCTCCACTTCTCCTGCCCTCGGTTACTCACATGATTGATGCAACGTCAACAGATTAAGAAAAGTTAGGCACCGTAGAGGAAGGAGTACACACACTGTGGTGGGGGAATGAGATGAATTATTCAGCTACACTAGGTACCTCAGTTCTTACAAGTTTATCACACAAACACCCTCTCAGAGTTTGCTTCAGGTTTAGGCATCCACAGACATGTTAGATCATGTCACACTCTTCTTTTCTCTTCCCATCCACAAATTCCTATTCAGCTCCTTGCCACCCATGCCAAAGTAGGCCCCGAGCCTCCTTTTGCATAATCCCCCCAAATAATGATAAGAATTAAGTTAAAATATCATCACTCTGTTCCATTTCTCTTCCCTTAACCCTTAATTTTTGAATTATTTTTTAAACAGGTGTGGTCGTGTATGTGTGCTTCGGTTGTTGCTATAAACGTTTTAGGCAGGGGTCTCACGTGCAAAACAGTGATAATAATTGTACTTGGAAGTATTGATGCAAAAATACTAAATAAAATCTTAACCAAATGAAAATTAGCAACATGTTAAAAGAATAAAATCATGACTCTTCAGGGTTTATTCCCAGATTGCAAAAATGAGTCCATATTAGAAAATGTTGAAGTATCATTTTCTTTGTTAACAGACTTAATGCCAAGGTTATTTGATAATCTTCATAGATGCTGAAAAGGTTTTTGAAAATAATTAAAATTCATTCTTCATAGAAATTATTCAAAGATGTAGGAAAAACTAGGTACTTTAAAATTATTCTTATATTGACATATAATTTTTATGTATAAGCACAATCATTATATGTAATATATCAAATATATGCATATATAAAAATACTAGAGGAATTTCTATCAAAACCAGAACAGATACTGAGAATAGCTACTACAACTTATACTACTTAACATTGTACTATAGTTATATGACAATGTCATTAGAAATTAAAAGTCAACTAGAAATATCTAATTTCAGAAGATATGACTCGAATTTGGCAAAGCCAAGAATGTATTGAAAAATATTACTGAAAATAGAAGAATAGAATAAGGTAATTACAAAATTAATGTTGAAATCAGTAGGCTTTTATACACACACACACACACACACACACATGCACACGCACCCAAAAGATACAAAGTGAGAAAAAATTGTTACAGTAACAACAACAACAACAAAAACATAACATATCTAAGAATAAACTTGACAAGAAATAGTAAAAAAATTTTGAACACTTGGGCAAATGGAATTCATACAATTCTCTTCACCAGGAAGCCAACGTCATGTTTTTCTTACCAAGTTAACTTATAAATTTGACTCAAAACTAATAAAAATATTAATATATTTTTATTTTTATAGATTTAGAGAAGCTTATTCTAAACTTTGTGAAAATATAAAAGCAAACTAAGCCAGTTTTTTTTTTAAAAAAGAACAATGATGAGGAAACTAGCAATATCAGATATAAAAACACATTATAAAGTCTCAAACTAAAAGGTGGAATATTGACATGTCACTAGACATACTGACAAATACAGGTGAATAAAAATATGGAAATAGATTCAAATATGAGAATTTAGCACATGATGAAGGTGGCATCTCAGATCACTTAGATAAAGGTGGATTTGTCAATAAAAAGAGTTAGGATAACTGAGTAGAAAGGGGAAAAATGGGTTTATATTTCTCAACTTACATGAAGAAAGATTTCATATATAACAAAGATTTAAATATAAAGTATAAACTTATAGTAACACACAGGAGTTCCACGACAGCAGAAAGAGCTCTGCAGACTTGCTTCCCAGCAAAACTGATGAAAAGTATTTTTAAAAAACAACAACCACTGTTCAAAAT
>RJWJ010036469.1:0-16058 GCA_004363605.1 Indri indri | reverse complement strand
GTTGAACATGAAAGATGACTAGCACTCTCAGAGAAAAGTCTTGCTGGGGTAGATGACGGTCACTCTAGCATTCAGAACACCTTAGATTTCATCATATCTCTGTCACGTATTAATTATTTTCTGCACATTTTTTTTTTTTTTTTGCTTCCGTGAGTGTCAACTGCTAATATTTAAAATAGAGGTAAAGTTGTGTTGGTTGCCTGCCTCCTACTCATTTGTGATCATATTACTGGAAGCAGAGTCAGGGCAAGTCACATTTCATATTGGCCTTCTGAGGTAAAGTATTCAACCTAGATATGGCGGTTGGTTTAGTTTATACTACATATTCATTAAGAGAAATTCTAAACAAAGTATCTACCAAATCTAGTTTACAGGGCTAAGGTCATCTGAAGAAAATAAAACATATATAATAGTCATATACATTGAACAGACAACAAGCTATGGAAGTTAAATGTGGACTCTGGAGCCAAACTGTCTGAACTGGAGTCCTACTGTCTCTTAATACCTTTGTGTTCCTGGAGAGGTAATTAACCACTTTGTGTCTCCATTTCCTCATCTATAAAGCAAAGATAACAATGTCATCTACCTTATAGGGTTATTATAAATGAAAAAAAAAAGAAGTATTAAACTGCCTGACATATAGTAATCTCTCTACTATTATTAGTATTAATATTTGTATTATTACTGTTCAGCTGTCCATTTATTACTTGTAGGACATTTCAGTCAGCTGTTTACTGTGGTATGGTTCTTCTTTGAGATAAAGCTGATCTGTTTAGAAATAGCCTATAGTCTGAACATTTTAGATAAGAAGTCTAAAAAAATATATCTAAGAAAATGATGTCTCATGCCATTCAATTGTCTATTATGCCAAGTACACACTGAAACTCATTTCATTATTTTTTCATTCATTCAAATGTTTGAAAGAGACAGTGTAGTACACTATCGTTAGAGAAACTAGGTTTCTTTTTTCTTAGTGTCTTCTTTTTAGCAGATTTTTTTTTCTTTTTGTTCTTTTTTTATTTTTTATTTCAAAATATATGCGGGGTACAAGTATTTTTGGTTACATGAATCAGTTTGGTAATACTTGAGTCCGTCTGTAAGTGTGCCCATCACCCAACTAGTGTTCATTGTACCCATTAGGTAGGTTTTTACCCCTCCCCTCTTCTGTCTTACCCCTTCCCCCTGATTTATTTACACTGAGTTTTACTTTTCTCTGTGCACACGTGTGCTTATCAGTTAGTTGCAATTTAATAGCGAGTACACGTATTGTTTGTTTTTCCATTCCTTAGATATGTCACTTAGGGTAATAGTCTCCAGTTCCATCCAAATTGTTGCAAAAAGCATTAATTCACCCTGTTTTGTGGCTGAGTAGTACTCCATAGTATACATATATCACATTTTGTTAATTTACTCATGAATTGATGGGCACTTGGGTTAATTCCACATCTTTGCAATTGTGAATTGTACCACAATAAACGTTCGAGTTCAGGTGTCTTTTTGATAGAATGACTTCTTTTCCTTTGGGTAGATACTCAGCAGTGGGATTGCAGAATTGAATGAATGGTAGGTCTACTTTTAGTTCTTTGAGAAATCTCCATACTGTTTTCCATAGAGGTTGTACTAATTTGAAGTCTCACCAACAGTGTGTAAGCGTTCCTTTCTCTCTGCATTCACACCAGCATCTACTGTTTGTGGACATTTTAATAAAAGCTGTTCTAAGAGGGATAAAGTGATATCTCATTCTGGTTTTAATTTGCATTTCCCCAATGGATAGTGATGTTGAGCATTTTTCCATATGTTTATTGACCATTTGTCTATCTTCTTTTGAAAAGCTTCTGTTCATGTCTTTTGCCCACTTTCTGATGGTTTATTTTTTCTTACTGATTTGCTTGAGTTGTTTGCAGATTCTGGATATTGGCCCTTTAATGGATATATAATCATGAATATTTTCTCCCATTCTGCAGTTTGTCTATTTGCTCTGTTTATTATTTCCTCAGCTGTGCAGAAACATTTTAATTTAATCAAATCTCATTTATTTATTTTTGCTTTTGCTATAATTGCCCTTGGCATCTTAGTCATAAATTCCTTCCCAAGACCAATATTTAGAAGAGGTTTTTTTCTATGTTTTTTTCTAGAATTCTTATGATTTCATGTCTTAAATTTAACTCCTTTAGCTATCTTGAATTAATTTTTGTAAGTGGTGAAAGATAGCAATTTCATTCTTCTGCATTTGGCTATCCAATTTTCCCAGCACCATTTATTGAATAGAGCTTCTTTTACCCAGTATATATTGTTGTCTGTTTTGTCAAAGATCAGTTAGCTGTATGTAGGTGGTTTTATATCTGGGTTCTCCATTCTGTTCCATTGGTATATGTCTCTACTTTTGTACCAATACTGTGCTGTTTTGGTTACTATAGCCTTGTAGTAGAGTTCGAAGTCTGATAATATGATTCCTCCAGATTTGTTCTTTTTGCTTAAAATTAGTTTTGCTATTTGGGCTCTTTTCTGGTTGTAAGTGAAGCATAGAATTATTTTTTCTAGATCTGTGAAATATGATGTTGGTATTGGTTAGGATGGACATTTTAACAATGTTAATTCTACCTATTCATGAGCATGATATATTTTTCCATTTCTTTGTGTCTTCTGTGATTTCTTAACCAAGGAGGTGAAAGATTCCCTACAAAGACAACTATGAAACATTAAAGAAAAATATAGATTTCTTATTTTAATAGTTTCTTTGTCAAATTTCTAAACTTTCCTGAGTGTCAATTTCCAGATTTGCACATTGGGTCTGTTGTAGGGATCTAATGAGACAACAGATTTCTCTTGAAAATGTTCTTAGGACATTTTTAAACATAAGGCTTAGTTAAAACAAACAAATAAAAAAGTAGCCACCAAAAAAATCCCACGAGGAGGAAGAAGACAAGAGAAAAATTATTTAACCTGGAAATTTGGGGTGGGTCAAAAGTTTATTTTCTTAAGGATTTTAAACATTTAATCAGAAATGTCTAGGGGCCAGAAGTAGAGATTGTATTATTTTATATGAAAATTGGGGATGCAGCATGCTAATTAAGCTACTTTGAGTTACAGAGCAGAATATATCTCTTCTTTTCTTTTTAAATAAAAGGTAATAATTTTTTAAAAAATAAATGTTCCTGGTACATAGTGGTTGCTAAGTACTGGATGAGTGATTAAATAACTGAACGAATGAGGAAGATACTTGTAATATTAAAGAATAAAAGACCTCTCCACGTAGAAGAGGCTTTTTTGAACCCACCCTTGTTCTCCAATGGCCTTCTGGACACATGGTAAAACATCAGTTAAGCCAAATATTGTAAAATGACCTCTTCCTAATCAGTAATATTTTGAGAGTTTAAATGTTTGATTCAACAAATAAAGTATGTTGACTCATTAAACAGTACTATATTGCTTCCAGAAGTGTAGTTACAACTCAAGTAAGGATGCTCATTTATCCGACTACAATAAGTTTTCCAGTCATTCTTCAGTTACAATAATTGTATTATTTAAAAACTAGATTAACACAAAATTTTGAACCATAATCTTTTGATGTTTTTGCTCTTTAATTTTGCAGTTTGTCTTATTCAGTTTTGTACTGCTACAACAGATTACCTGAGACTAGGTAATTTGTAATGAACAGAAATTTATTCCTTACAGTTCCGAAGTCTGGGAAATCTAAGACTGAGGAGCCTGTGTATGGCAAGGGCTTTTGTGCTGCATCATCCCATGGCAGAAGGCAGAAAGGCAAAACAGCATGGGTGACAGGGAATCCACTCCAGCTAAAACTGACCCACTCCCATGACCTAACCACCTGTTTAAAACTTCCTACCTCTCAACACTGTTCCATTGGAGAGTATTTCCAACAGGTGAATCTGGGGGAACACATTCAAGTCACAACCCAGATAAATAACCTACCTGCATTGTCAAACTCATTTGAAAGTGTTATAATCATTTTATTAAATGTGTGTACCAACTTGATCCTAAGTTTTTCCACTGTGAAGACTAACTTTTAACAATTTTTTCATGGGGAAACATATAAAAATAAAGAAAATTAAGTATACAAATTAGTTATTATAGAGTTGATAACCATGTAATTCTAATGTAATACATACAATACAATTTTACCAATACTCCTATTAGTAAGTGAGTTCATAGTAAGATTTCATATCTTTTCAAGTCATCTCAACTTTCGATTTCTTTAGGAGAGCATCGTCAAGTGTTGATATAAGGAAAGCTGAAGAGACCAGAATGTAAAGGGTGGACTTTTATAAGAAAGGCCCTGGGTCAACTGAACAGCTATGTGAAAAACAACATAAACATCAACAAACAAAAAACCTTGAATTCTACCCCACACCAAACACAGATATTAATATGACCAGGATCATTTACCTAAATGTCCAAGATAAAAAAAGCTTCTATTAATAGAATATAGCTCTATAATTTAGGATAGGAAAATATGTGTTATACAAGATATAGAAAGTGCTAGTCATATAAAAAAGATTAATAAATTAGATTTCATTAAAATTAAGAATTTCTATTCATCAAAAACAACTGTTAAGAGAAAAGATAAACAACAGTGAGACAAAGATATTTCCAATGTGTGTTTACCAAGTACTCATAACTTATATATTGATAAAGATAGTTTAAATTTATTATAAAATAACAGGCAATCCACTTTTAAAAACAGGTAAAATTATAGGATTATTTATACATTTCAAAATTCTAAGAAAATGTAATAAAGTTGATTGTTGTTCACAAAAAATGGTCATGTATTCACAGTGGGAAAAGGATTATCCGATGCATTATTTGAAGAACATCAACTGTCCAGGTGATTTTTACTATAAATAAGTCTGTGTAATCAAAGTGGAGTTCATGATTCTGCCCAGTGAGGAAGAGGGAATTACTTAGATAAGACTGCATCACAGTGTAGGTAATGGTAGCAACTGCTTCTGTTTGCAGTGAAAGATTTTACAGTAATAAAACAAATTTAATGGGCCAGTTCACTATTTTTCAATCATGCTGTTAAAGTTTACTGTTGAAATACTTGCTCTCTAGGGAATTACCATCACTTCAGTTTATTTGCAGCCTCTGTCCTATATAACAGCAGGGCTATGTTTTTTCCCCTCAGAAAGATGAAATTGCAACAGCACAGTGAATCTCACATAACAAAAGCAGTTGTACTTAAAAAATGGTGTTTTAAGACTTCCTTACCACAAATAACAGATTTAAGATGGTGATTAATTTTATTTATTTAATCCATCCTAAGGCATCCTGAATGTAAAGAATGAAGCTTTGTAAGAAAGGAACTGCATAGAAATGTCTAGCATCACAGAAATATCTCCCATTCATTGATTTTCACCACCCTCATTTATTCACTGATAATCAAAAATAGAAACCAAATACATTCTATTTGTATGTAAAATCATTGGTGTCTATTAAAAAGAAAAACTTTCAAATAATGACTTTAAACTTTGATATCAGTATTATTTTGCCAAACTTACAAGGAAAAAAGAGTCATTTGGCTGCTAGTGACCTGTCTTAATAAACATGGCATTTTTGTGAATTGATTTACACAGGGATTCTTTCTTTTATATTCCTATCCTTTTCGTGTCTTCGTATTTTCTTATGTTTCCTTTCCTATGAATTACCCTCTTGCTATTAAAGTGCTAACCCTGTAACTAAAACCTATAGTTAACTCCATCAGATTAAAAACATTTGTGCTTTGAAGAACATCATAAAGAATGAAACTCAACACACATAATCAGAGAAATATTGGAAAATCATGTGCCCAATTTGTATTTGTATTTGATCTTATGTTTAGAGCACATAGAGAACACTTACAACTCAATAATAAAAACATAAATAATCTAACAAAATGTGCAGATTATTTTAATAGACATTTCTCTAAAGAAAATATGCAATTGTCAATAAGCACATAGAAAGATTCTCAACACTACTCATCATTAAAAAAATTTAAATCAAAACCATAATGAGATGTCACTTCACATCCAATGGAATAGTTCAAATGAAAATAAAAAGACACATGAATATAAGCATTGCCAAGATTTTGGAGAATTCAGACTACTACCTCAATGGTACAAACATTTTGAAAAACAAGAGTTTAAGTATATGCATATACTTGAGGCATATACTTAAGAGAATTAAAACATATAGCTACATAAATACATGTACAGAAGTTTTCCTAGCATCATTTTTCATAGTAGCAAACAAATGGAAATGACCCTAATGCCGATCAACTGGTTAACAAAATATGGTATAGTCATAGTATGGAATATCATTTACCAATAAAGAGGAATGAAGTATGGATACATGCTAAAGCATGGTTGAACCTTGAAAATATTATAAGTGAAAAAGCCAGATATGTTTAAAGGGCAACATATTGAACAAATCCATTATATTGATATAAAATCTCTAGGATAGGCAAAGACATAGAGACAGAAGGCAGATTTATGTAGACCAGGGATTTGGGAAGGACTGGACAGTGAGTATTAATTGTTTGTTTATTTTGAGTGGTGAACTGTTCCAAAATTAGATAGTGGTAATAGTTGCACGATTGTGTGAATATACTATAAACCACTGGATTGTACAAATGTAAAAGAGTTAATTTTATGCTTTGCATATTATATTGCAATAAAGCTGGTAAAAACAGCAGATTAGCATACAGGGTATGATCTTGCACACTTGTGATTTATAAATAAGTTTATTTATAAAATGACAATCATCTGTATGGCTATATATATTCTTGTTAATTGATTAATGAGTAGGAGTGATATTTGTGATGATCTTGATAATTTTAATGCTTATTTTATTTATAGCTGTTATATTTTTGAAATTTCTTTATATCCATCTATAATATTTAGATTTTTAAAACTTCATATTTGTAACAAAAACTGGAAATCAGGAAAATATCAAGTTATAGGTGATCAGAAACATAGGGATCAGAAAAATAGGTAACATATAAACTAACATTCAATAGTAAAACTGAAAAGCAATGCTACAAGAGAATGGCGGTTTTCTTTGCCAAGAAAATTTAGTCATCTTAGTCTGCATCTTGGAAACTAATGTTACTTTTCTCAAGTCGTATTTTTAATTGGGGAAGATAAGCAAACTAATAAATGCAGTGGCAGGTATTTATCATAAAATCACTAAGCAGTAGTTAAATCTTTTTCCTTCTGGGATCATTAACAATAACTTAATTAGTTTGCTTTAAAAATCAGCTTGTATTTTTAACACAACTACATAATTAAGCATACAAAAGTCATATAAATATACTAAAATTAATTTTCTACAATGAGTGTGCATTAATTTCATAATGAGAAATATTACTTTATATTATTACAGACACCATTTTCTATAATCTAAAAGAAAATTTAGGTAAAGAAAAATTTTATACAACAAAACCAAAAGACATGCAAAGATTTTTAGGTTGATTTTTTTGTTTATACATACAGAAAAGTATACAAGTTATAAGCATACAAGTCAATTACATTTTATAAAATGAGATTGCCTTTGAAACTTTTATTCATTGGGAATTAAATTTTTAATATGATGTTACCAGGGTAGCAATACCAAATTTTTATATGTGCATGTTTTATATGTAGGATTGCTGGATTATATGGTAGTACTATTTTTAGTTTTTTGAGGAACCTCCATACTGTTTTCCATAAGGGTTATACAATTTTACATTCCCACCACCTGTGCACAAATATTCCCTTTACTCCTCATCCTGGCCAACATTTTTTATCTCATCATTTTGATAATAGCCATGATCCTGAGTGTAACCTATGGTATTCCTCATAGAAAATATAATCTTTTCTCTTTAGCACAGTGAAATTTCTGAATAACCTGCTTATCGGAATATTTATGCAGGTTTTTTTTTTTTTTTAACTCCTAGACTATGTATCATCAGAATTTGCCTCGAAAGGAAAAACAGCAGTGTGTCTGGCTTAGTTCACCATTTTTAGCTTCTTAGTAGTTAGTAAGTTGCCCTTGAAGCTCCAATTTTTTTCTCTCCAATCCCATGACACTAACAGAATTCTAATTTTCTTTTTCTTCTGTTCTTCAGTGGCATCCCTGTAAACTAGCAAATTCTGGATTTAAACCCTCTTGCTCTGTGCCCAGAATATTATGACTGTTGACCATCAACATTTCTCCCCTCCCTGAAATCTTGGATCTGCTAATGCAATTTCCAATTTCTTCAGCATCTGTCACTCACAAAAAAAAAAGAAAGAAAGAAAATAAAGAAAAAAAAGGCAAAAGAAAAAAGGAAGAAAAAAAGGAAAAAAAAAACAAGAAATAAAAACAAAATCAACAAAGAAACACAACAGCTTTTCTTGTATTTTGTCCATATTTATAGTTGTTTTCTCCCTTATTATCACTGTTGGACTTGACATTTACACAGCCCCTTACAATATTCTATCATATTCATAAACAAAATTAACACTGAGATGTTTTTAATTGTTTCTTTTTGAGAGTGGAAGAAACTAACTTCTCATCATATTCCAAATACATTTTGTAATTGTTATTAATTTGTGTATAAACATAAGTTAAAGATAGTTGGAGGAGAAGAGGCAAATTATGTGAAAATTTATTTGTTTTTGATTTTCCTCTAACCTCCTGGTGTGGAGCAGAATTGCATGAGAGTTAAAATGTGTGAGGCAATATTTATTCATTCAGTAAATATAAATTGAACACTTCCGTAAATCAAGAAAATAGTCATGGACTCTGGAACTTATGTAGTTTATTCATCTAGCACAAGACAACATTATATTACAATTATATCATATAGCATTATATTAAGTGTATCATATTATACAAATGTAAAGTACAGATAGAGTAAAAATCTGAGGAAACGTCAGCTGGGATAGCTAGGGCTGATGATTTAATGCATCTTTATAAGAATGTGTATTTTATTTACATTATAATTACATATTTGTCTTTCATACTGATGGTTCTGGTTGCTATTTTTATGCCTCATATGCACGACTGTGATAAAATACACAGTGACCAGCTGCCCCTTCTGTTCTGACACTCTTGTGAGGTATTTGACAAATTTTTATACTGGATTCTGCCAACAGAGCCTGTCTCTGTCTCCAGATCGCTGTGTCTTACCCGTGCAGGCACACCGTGTTTTCCTTCAGAGTCATGTTGCTGCGGATCGCTCCATTCCATCCCAATCTCCTGCTGCTTCTCCCTGCCATTGACACTGACGCCACATTGCTTCATGTTACGCTCTGTGCCTCCTTGAATTAACCCTGACAGCCTTTTTTACATTCTCCTTTTTCAGGTCATTCTACTTTCTCATATTTAACATTTAGATTAAATTCTTTAGAGTGTGAAAAGTCCAGTATGGGAGAATCATGATGAATGTAGCTTTTCCCTCCACAGTGAACTTCCTGGAGACTTTGTTCTTCTATTCTCAAATGTGGCTTCTGTGAGTGGAAAATGAAACGTTTCCTCAGAATATTTGAAAAGAAGCATTGGGTCACAAACTCAGATACAAACAAAAGAAACATTTCCAAGTAAATAAGGTATACATGCTTTTGATAATCTAAATAAAATATTAGCAACTCTGATCATAACCTTGACTTCCCCAAGGAAATGTCAAAGTGACTCGATCTTGGATTTATGTGCACTTCTTTATGTACTCAGTGAGCATCCACAAAATATCTTCCCATCCAAGAGTCATCTCGTCCATCCCTTCTAATTGATTGAATTCTCATTGTGATAGCCTAAATGATAGCAGACCAAAAAAAAAAGAAAATCATATTCATTGACACTGTATTCTGAAAAGGGTGATGCTCTCCTGAATTTTTCCCAAAAGGTAAGATTTATCTAGCTCGGGAGCCTATGTGCAGCAATACAAACAGGAAAGGACCACAGCATATTCGAGGCCCTGGAAGAAGGAAAAGAAAACACATGATCTCTTTCAATCAATTCCTGTGGATAGTGTTTCAGCCCCTTTCACCCCCTCCCTGTTATGTTGCGCAAATGCTGACCTCCCGCTGTAGATGTGGAACTGGGACAGTATCTAATTATTCCATTTCTTTCTCATCTGAATGCTCTTTGTCTCTGTTTTTGTTTGTCTGTTTTAATTATTTTTTGTTGTTTCGTGTTCTTGGCACATTCAGTGTTCTTCAATGAGGAAGACACACATTAAACCCTGTTTTGGTGGGAGGAATGTAATGGATTCTCTATTCTGTCGCACTTCATATATTATTATGCCATCAAAAATCTGTAAGCAACAGTAACTCTTGGGTTTTTCAGATTAATCACTATATGCTCTAACTCATGTGAAATTCACTGGACTCTGACAAGTTCTTGAAAGTTAAAGCATATGGGTTTCAGAAGCTTCCTAAAATATTTAGTGATAAAGATAACCCTGTGCCACATCACTAAAGGAGGGTGAGAGGTAGAGCAGGGCATCATTAAAAATATTTAATATTTTATTAAATATTTATGTATGCTACCCTGATGAGTGTTATGGCTTATATACAATATGCCTTTTCATATTTTCCACATCTTAAATCTTGCTTTCAATCAAAATGAACAATTTCACAAAGCAGTTCTTGAGTTGCATCTTTTCCCTTTAAGCTATGTTATTTTAATCTCTTTGTAAAACATTCTATTTTCTTCTTCACCAGTCAAAATCATGCTCATCTATGCTCAATATTAAAGTTTTACTACACTTAGATGTAACCTCCTCTATAAGCTTTGTAAGAACCTAAAGTATGCACTGATCTTTCTTCTGTGTTCCCAGAAGTCATGAATTATATCTCAATTATAGAACATATTTAAATCCATGTTGTTCTATAGTTCATTTATAACATTTATGCCTCTCTCAAGTTTTAATGCATTATTTTGATCTTGCAAAGAATCTTTAACAAATGATTGAACTTCATAGTTTCAACAAAGTCCTCCTAATTTATTAATACTTTTCCTTCTAGTATTCTCAGTGTTCATTATCTGAAACACATATTTGAATATTTTTTTTCTTTTGGATGACTACCTAAAGGCAAAATTGAAGTCAGAAATATTTTGACTACTATATAGTACCTGAAAACAGACTAGGAAAATAATAGCCTTAATAAATAGTTTTTATTTAGAAAGTGTTAAAGGAGCTATTTTTCCAAGTTGTTGATAATTTGTTCAACTTGATAACCTTTCCTTTCTAGCTATTTTCTTTAAAAGTCATTACACTTGTCTAAACACTTCCAGATAAATCTTTAGAACATTTTTACATAAAGCAATAGTAACAGGCAGGGCTACACAGGGAGCCTAGAAATCTAGTTTCATTGAATAGTATTTGCATAACTAAACTTGATAGAGCAGCAAGGGAGTAAATGCATTTTACTGGGAGTGAAGACTTGTGCTCTTGTAGAATTCTGATATGTAAGGCTTCTACTTGTTGGCCCATAAGAAAACAGAAAATTATGTTCTTTGAATGTCCAATTGAGCCAAATATGTCTAGAAAAATAACTTTTCTGTCATATCCCATTATATGGGTGAACAGTCAAACAGGGAAGAAGAGAATATAATGCTCACATATTTTAGAATTTTATGCTCAAGATCTCTTTTCTCACACACACAAAATGAAAATCAGAGATGAATAATTGAAAAATTTAGTGAACCTTTGAGCATATTTCTCCTTGCTATATTTATTTCTCACGTTCTCAGATTTTTACGTGTTTCTTAGTTCCATATTTAGTGAAGTAGGACTATCATCAGAGCTCTTGTACATTTAGAGTTGTTCATTATCTAGAGTAAGCACATTGATGATCTATTTCTCATATGGGGTTTGATTTATTTCGCGAGTACCAGTGACTTTCATTTTTCTTTGAACTTAGAATATCATTTTCTACCCTGTTATGGAGAGTAGGAGCATATCGATGAAATATTGATTAACTTTTCTGTGCTATCCAAAGCATCTACCTTTTTCCAGGGCGGGGGGAGGGAAGAGACAATATTGTAAATATTTTACAACTCAAAATAATTTAGGGTCAAAAGAAATGCTTATTTATTTCTCCTTTATCTTGAGTTTTCATTTTATGATATCTGAGCTGGGGGGTCTATGTTAAAAAGTTGAGAGTGACTTTGAAAGTATCAAGTGTAGAACTCTTCTGTACACATTATAGCTACCATGTGGTGTATGTTTTCCTCTAGTTTTCATGTATTGAAATAATACACAATCATCCTGAAAAGTGGTGCTTTTCAGTTTTCATGATTTGGTCAGCAAATGAGTCAATTGCTGTCTATACTTTCTGTATGATTGAGAGCTCTAGAAAGTCATGTTTTAAATAGGCAAGCATATGCACCTATGTAAAGATATATCTTCATAAAGACCATTGAACATGTCCTGGTTCATCTCTTGCGTATTTCTGGCTCGCTCTTTTCCCTGATAATCCACATTTTTTCCCTCTTTAGTCCTAGTCTGTGGAAGTATTCATCTTTTGTGTGTCTGTGTGAAGATAGTAAACATGCCTTCCTCCATCTCCTATTTTTCCATTCCTGTGTTATCCTCTGTCAGGAAGTTAAAAGTGACTTCCATCTGAAATATCATTAGTAACTACAGAAATAGGAGGAGAAGACAGAAAGTGTGCATTAACTGTTCAAGGCTAGAATCTAGAGATTTTATGTCTTTTCTGCTCATATTTCATTAGCCATCAAAGTGAAATGCAATCCTACTTTGTTTCCAGGAGGAAGACGGAAATGCTATCAATCAGTGCTAAATACTACCATAAGAAATTAGTTGAATTCAGTAACAGCTTATAACTTATTTTAAATTTTTAATGAGAGGGGACTAAACGAAAATTTTCAATTCTAAGAAAAATCTCAATCTATCAAAAAAAAAAGTTATGAAAAACACAGAGCCATGATTCAGCTTACTACAAAAAGCAACTAATATTATGTGGTATCCAATAATTATCACAAAAATGTGACTACGGGTGGCAGGAAGGAATGTGCATAAACCACATCATGTAAGGACTAAGGGAGAATTTCAGGATGGGTTATCTGTCTTGTCTCTCACTTTGAGGCATGAATTATTCTCTCTGGCATGTGTGGACCATAAAAAAGTAAATCATTTGTGCTTATTCTTGGCATAGTTGAAGTTAAATCTCTCATTTTTTAAGAGATAATTTGGCTACATTTATTTTTTTTATTTTTTTATTTTTATTTTTATTTCATCATATTGTGGGGCTACAAATGTTTAGGTTACGTATATTGCCTTTGAATTTGGCTACATTTAACCTATGTTGGTCTGGTAGGCAGCATTCCAGATTAAGAGTTGAAGCATATTGTCTGCCTTGTGCTTGTGCAGTTCAGGTGTTAGCCATAGAATCAGAAAGAGTTTGTACGCAATTTGGATTCTCTCTCTCTCTGTCTCTCTCTCTCTCTCTCTCTCTCTCTCTCTCTCTCTCTCCCTCTCTCTGGTTCTCTTCTTTCCAAGAATTATCCTCTGAATGTCCAGTACATATGGACATAGTTTTTGTGGATCTTGTCCACTGGTTTTTCAATGCAGCAAGTGTGTTTATCTGAAAGCATTTTAGTCATTGGCAGGGTATAGTCTGAGTAATTCCAAAGGAATTCCAAAAGCCATAAAAATAAGGTATTGAACAAATGCTGTCCCATTCTTTAAAGTGCTGAATTTCCTCTGCTATCTTTCCACTTTCCTAAATTCTCCACTGACTCTGGTATACATAGTTGCTATCTGCATGAGAGTTGGTCCAATAGGAGCTACACAACCAAACCTGAAACATAAGTCTATTTGTTTTCAGTTTTATTAAGTTGCAATTGACAAATTAGAAGTGTATACATTTACAGTATATAGTGATGTCATGATATAGGTATACATTGTGAAATAATTCAATCAAGCTAATTAACATATCCATCACCTCACACATTTACTACTTTTTTGGTGTGCGTGGTAATAACAATTAAGATCCACTGTCTCAGCAAATTTCAACTGTACCATACGGTATTATTAACTATAGTCACTGTGATGAGCAGATTAATGGGATGTGATGGCATAAATCGAAGCTATGTTCAATATTTAACATGCTGGGTTTCCAATACTGGCACTATGTCTAGGTGATATTCAGCTTTAAATTATCATCATCATTATTAATATCATTAAATATTATATCTAAGTGACTTATAGGCATTTAAAGGTGAAAAAATGGAGTACAAAGGAAAATCTAGAGAGTTGTTTAAAAATACTCTGTATAGATGTAGAAGCAGTTCTGCTCTGTAAGAGTTGAGCACAGAAAAGGTCAGTGAAGGAGAGAAGACATATTCCAGGCTTTAAAGAACTGATGTACTAAATAGAGGAAGAGTAAAAGACTGGACATCAAATATTAAAAAAGAGAGATAGCCGTGAAAAGAAACCTTAAAATTTTGGCAAATTGAATTAATCCACATGATAAAATTTAAAGAATTAGTCATGTTACCTGCTTCAGAGGGGATGAAGATATATACAAATTTTTAAAAAGTCTATTTGATTATTGATTCGAAAATGCTTTGCGTAAACAGTCTAAAAATTGCCCAATTGGGTCCTCAAAATTGTCAAGTTGGTAAGCCTAAAGAGAAGAATTTTATAAGAGTAAAAACATGACTGCAAAGTAAAGGAATTAAAGCACAAGCCCATTCAGGAAATTTGGTGATAGGAAGAACTTGAGACAGCGTGGAGACTCAAAAAAGGAAATGGAATGAGGTAATAAATTTTTGTTTCCTAGGGTTTAGCTTTGGAGCTGTAAATCTTCAGTCAACAAATATTTATGGAGGACTTACGTGAGACAGGGCCTGTTCAGGACTCTGTATCACAGGTGCATTTATAAGGGAGAGGCACAGACACACAGAAACTTGCACACTCAAGGCCCCAAAGAATCGCCTCCTCGTTTATCTTTCAAATCCAAAAGGCATCACGTTGAAAACTGTCTGCTATAGCTCTATGAATATTACAGCTCTTCTGGCACTCTAATGTGCTCCCCAGACACCTCACCTGCCTTCCAGCAATAGTGCTTCCAGGATTAATAGACAAGAAAAATATACCACCTTATTTTATGTCCTCTGTTTTGTCATTTATGGGCCCCCCTATAGTCCTAAAATACATGACAAATAATTTTAGGCTGAGTAACTTATCTCTTAGAGAATAAGACAGAAAACTCAAACAGTCACTTCTCTATAAAAATGATTTTTGGATTCCCATGTCCACACCTCCAACCCTAATCATTTGGCAGACTTTTATGTTGCATTGCTGTAAGAGGCTCTGTGTAGAGCATAGAGCATATCTCTTAAACACTCATAAATAGTATAATATCATTACAGTGAAACATTCAATAAAAATTAATTGTTCCATGGCCTATGCCAAGTGCTGTGTATACAATAATGGAGAAAAGAGGCTTGACCCCTTCTGTCATTGACCTAGCAGTTTCATTGCTCAAGAAACACACAACGGCAAAATGCACTCCATGATTTACTAAATTCCTATGACAGAGGTAATCTTTCTTAAGATTTGTAGTTCTTCACATGGACCTCTATTAAAATATTTAATAATATGACTTGCTGTTGATGTATTGATATTTATATGTCAATTGTCCCTTGTAGACTACACACTTTTGGAAGGCTATACATGTACCTATTAAATGTGTGATAACTATTATTTGAAATTCAGTAAAATTCGTATATTTTATTGTATAAAAAAGCTACAATTTATTTCTAAATTACTAGAGACCAATGAACTTAGATCTCTGAAATATTCTAAACTCTAATAAAAGCAAGATCATAAGCATTCAAAGCAATAGATTTGTACTTCAAAGTTGTTTGCTGTATTATTATTTTATATTTTTGATTAAACACAGGAATAGAAGTAAATACCTTAATAATACCCTTATCTTATATTGGGATAATCATAAAAAAATAGCAGGGTGTTAGATTCTGGTAGCATTGGTTATTAGGACAATTGCTGCCAAAAACTTGAAGAAAATACTATGTAGTAAGGCATAGGTAAGTGTCTGGCTCAT
>RJWJ010036468.1:0-16076 GCA_004363605.1 Indri indri | reverse complement strand
GGGGACACTGTTCAGTCCCCACAGATGGACTTTTGTGTTCCATGCTTTGTGACATGCTTTAAGTGCCATCTCAGCCCAGCAGGCTCACGTCCAGAGGACACTGGTCAGGGTGGCCAGGGAAATGGAGCCATGGCATTTGAAGAGTAGGCGGAGAGCTCAGGGAGGTTTAAAGTAAAGAAGGAAACTCTCAGGGGACAGACAAGGCTATTCAGAGTCTTCAAGGGTTTCCCTCTGGATAAGAGGTTGTATTTACTATACACCTGGTTTTCTACTCCTGTTCTAACAAATAACCAAAAACTTAATGGCTTAGAACAATATCAAGTTATCAACTTACTGTTCTGGAAGTCAGAAGTCTGACACAGGAATCTCTTGCATAAAGGCAAGGAGTTGGCAGGGCTGTGTACCTTCTGGGTGGCCTAGGGGAGAGCCCATTTCCTTGCTTTCTTTCCCCTACCTTCCAGAGGGTGTTTACACTCCCCGGCTCACAGCCCCCTTCCTCTGCCTTCAGAGTCAGCAATGTAGCATTTCTCTGACTCTGTATCCATCATCATCTTGCTTTTTTTCACCATCCTCTTCTGCCTCCGTCCTCCACTTTTAAAGACCCTGTGATTACATTGGACCCACCCAAATAATTCAAAATAATCTTTTTATCTGCTGATTAGCAACCTTAATCTCATTTGCAACCTTAATTCCCCTTAGCTGTGTAATATAACATATTGATATATTATGAGAACTAGGAAGTGGCCATTTGGTTGGAGGAGGCATTATTTTGAGAAATTTACAAATATAAGCATCAAATTGAATACTAATCAATCCAAAACCACAATAAAATGATATTTTTCTATAAATACTTGAAACACCAAGATTGTTGAGATTATGGAGAAAATGGTGTAGCCTCTTTGGAATATAGTTTGGCTATTCTTCAAAAATGTTAAGCATAGAGTCACTGTATGACCCAGCAGTTCATCCTAAGTATAAACCCAAGAGAAATGGAAACATAAGTCCACATAAAAAACTTGTACACAAATGTTCTCAGCATCATTAGTAATCATAGCCAACAACGGAAACAACCTAATTGTCCGCCAACTGATGAATGCATAACTATAATGTGGTATATTCAGTAAAAAAAGGATTGAAGTACCGTCTATTAGTACACGTGTAGTACATGTGCATGTATAACACTTTCCTAGGACTTTCATAACAAAGTACCACAGACTTGATGGCTTAAACAACAGAAATTTATTTTCTCATAATTCTGGAGGCTGGAAGTCTGAGTCAAGGTGTTGGCAGTGTTGGTTTCTTCTGCGGCCTCTCTACTTAGTTTGTAGTTAGCTGTCTTCCCTTTCCTGTATATTCACATGGTCTTCCCAGCGTATGTGCCTGTATGCTAATCTTTTTTTCTTTTTTCTTTCAGAATATTACAGAGGTACAAACGTTTTGGTTTAGAATAGTACTCCATGGTATACATATACCACATTTTATTAATCCACTCATGAACTACTGTGGTTGATTCCACATCTTTGCAATTGTGAATTGTGTTGCAATAAACATTCAAGTACAAGTGTCTTTTTGATAAAATGACTTTTTTTCCTTTGGGTAAATACCCAGCAGTGGGATTCTTGGATCAAATGGTAGGTCTACTTTTAGTTCTTTGAGGAATCTCCATACTATGCTATAATCTAGATGAGCCTTGGAATCATTATGCTAGGTGAAAGAAGCCAGTCACAAAAGATCACATCTTGTGTGCTTCCATTTCTATGAAATGCCCAGAATATGCAAATCTACATAGACAGAAAGAAAGTTAGCAATTTCCTAGGTCTGGGGAAACAGAGGTTGAAGGGGGAATGTGGAGTAACGACAACTGCTCATGAGTACAGGTTTCTTTTGAAGACAATTTTAAAAAATCTAAAATTAGTTATGGGGATGGTTGTACAACTCTGTAATTATACTAAAAACCACTGAATTATATATTTTACACAGGTAATTGATATTCGAATTATATCTGAATAAAGATGTTAAAAAATACTCAGGTGTGCAACCAATAAAACATTCTATATTTTCCAAAATATATTTTTCCCTTTTGAGCCCTCCTTTTGCCCAATAACAGTCTACCCTAGATTAACTCAAGTCTTTTCAGAACCAAATTCAAGCAATTTAGGATCCCTTTCCTCTTCCTTTTCTCCCTGAAATTTTATCTAAGTCCCCAAGGCCTTACACAGATTATTGGCAAGAGAAGACACCTGGTTCTGCGTTGGTGTGTTTCTTGTACTCACATCGGTACCTGTTGAGACAGCCGTCACACCACCAAGTCCTGGGGTAAAAAGCCATAATTCCAGCTGACCTCAACTGGCCCCAGATTCTTGTGTTTCTGCTTCATTCCCCTACTGCCTCCCCTCACCCCAGAGCAAGGCCTAGCAGACATACTAGCCGTCCCTCACAGATGTCTTTCATCCCCTTCTTAGGGCACAGGGAAGACACCTGCCTCAGGCCTTTCTCCTCCAACACCCTTGCCTCCAGGTGGCTCAGAGAACCCTGGAAGAGCTGCCACTCTTAGTTCTAGCCTTAGACATAGACATGGACTCCTCAGTTCCCATACCCCCAAACTTTTCTTTATTCTATTGCCTTCCTCAATTGAGGCTGATGACAGGCTTCGTGGTGAGGTGGAGGGAGCAGAGCCTCCTCTTCTCAACTTTTACTAGCATCTAACTTCTTTGGTCCTAAAGGCTGTTTCGCTCTTCTTGGGCTGGGGTGGAGAGGGTTGTGTAGGGGAGGGTTGCTGTCTCAGCAAGTATCCATTCAATATCTTTCTTCCATATACTTTATATGCCTAGGCCAAGGCTTTGAAACTTACTGGGGAAAGCTCACAGGGTGAAAATGGCATCCTGTCATATCAAGTACATGTCTTACACTAGGTGGCTTGGTTATATGAGCTATGTGTATTTTCCATACAATGGAATATTAAACAGCCACTAAAATTCATCTCATAGAACAATATCAAATGATATGTAGATTAAAATTTTGTAGGAAATTATATATTACATCTAATAAAAAGACTAGATAAACATCCGTCAACAGACTCTCAGTGATTATCTCTAGGTGGTGAGATTAATGCATGGTTTTAATTTTATTCTTGTTTTCTTTTTTAGCATTTTCAGAATGTTGTGATGAATATGCATTACTTTTATAATAAAAAACAAATGGAAAATAGCGCTAAATGAGCTATGGTATTTTCTGACACCAAAGGGCATGTGACGAGGAGACGTTCTTCTCTGGAGACCCGGTAGGAGTTGAACTCCATCCTGGGGCTGATTCAGGAGCCCTTGGGCCTCCTCCAAGCTTAAAACTGTGTAAATCTGGGGTTCCTGATGGAATGTTCCTTGAATAGAGCAAGGACAGTAGTGGGGTGTGGGAGGAGAGCTCTGAATAGGAAGGGAACCCCCAATGCAACATTGAGAGTGCTAAATAAATAATATAACAGCCATTGCCTGCATTACATTAAGTTTTATAATGCCATCTGTGACGATTTTCCAAGTATAACTAAAATGAAGACTTTGGAAGACAGAGACTATAAATTTTTCAAAAGGAAACACCAAAGATAAATGGAAAATGTGAGGAATAAGATGATTCCAAATTGCATGCCCCCAGATACCTCTAGAATATACAACAGAAACAATAGCAAAAAATGTGCACTCTAGCATCCTAATATAGTATTAAGAAAAAATCCCCCACACCCATGTTGCCTTAAAGAGCAAACACAAAGCAATATCCAGCAGAGAGGGTCCCTCCAATTTTATACCCTTCCTCCCCAATCCTTCCTCCCACCGCAGCACCCCTGCTCTTTCTTCAGACAATTAGACTTATGCCTGGAATTTGTCTAAGGTGACATTGAAGTGATTTGACTTCATCCAGAAAAAGTTCTAAAGATTATTTTTAACTATCCTTTCTTTTCTTTTCTTTTTTCTTCTTTTTTTTATTTCAGGGTCTTATGCAGGTACAAACATTATGGTTACATTTTATGTCTTTGCCTCACCCAAACGAGGGTTAGAGGCATGTCCTTCCCCTCTACAATGCTCCCCGTGTTCTTTAGTTGTGGGTTTACCCCCCCATCCCCCTAATCCCTGGAGAGTATTACTGCCATGTGAGCACCCTAGTGTTCATCAGTTAGTACCAATTTGATGGCGAGTACAAGCGGGGCCCATTCTTCCAATCTTGTGATACCTCACTTTGGATAATGGGCTTAAGTTCAATCTGGGAAAATATAAGAGGTGCTAGATCACTGTTGTTTCTTATGATTGAGTAATATTCCATTGTATACATATACAAAATTTTAATAATCCACTCATGAATTGACAGGCACTTGGGTCGTTTCCACATCTTTGTAATAGTGAATTGTGATGCCATAAACATTCGGGTGCACATGTGTCTATTATAGCATATCTTTTGCTCTTTGGGGTAGATGCCTAACAGTGCTATTGCTGGATCAAATGGTATTTCTATTTTTAGCTCTTTGAGGTATCTCCAAATTCTTTTCCACAGAGGTTGCACTAATTTGCAGTCCCACCAGCAGTGTAAGAGTGTTCCTGTCTCTCCACATCCTCTCCAACATTTGTTGTTTTGGGATTTTTTGACAGAGGCCAATGTCACTGGGGTTAGGTGATATTTCATTGTGGTTTTGATTTGCATTTCTCTAATGATTAGAGATGTTGAGCATTTTTTTATATGTTTGCTGGCCACTATTCTGTCTTCTTTTGAAAAGTCTCTGTTCATTTCCTTTGCCCATTTGTTCATGGGGTTGTTTGATTTTTTTCTTGTTGATTTTTTTTAAGTTCTAGATAGATTCTTGTTTATTAGCCCTTTATCAGATGTGTAGAGAGCAGGAATTATTGAAGAAGACTCCCAAAGCAATCACTGCAGCAACAAAAATAAATATATGAGATCTGATCAAATTAAAAAGCTTTTGCATGGCCAAGAAAACTATCATTCGAGTGAATAGACAGCCTACAGAATGGAAGAAAATATTAACTATCCTTTCTAAGAACATTAGAAATGCCATCCCGTGATGGACAATGATATCATGCCACTCATTCTTTCTCAGTAGTACCAAGGTCTACTTTATGGGAAATTATGGCTTCTCTTTGGAATATCATGTGGAAAAGAATTAAGCAAATATATTAATGCTAGACTCCTAAATTTCCTTAAGAACCTATTTTGAAATTATCTTTCAGAAAATTATCCAGAACCTCTGTATATATAATTATGTGGCTAGGGTGAAACATCTTTGGGAACAATAACTTTTAGGTAGCTGTACCTGTCAAAAAACAAATTAGACTTGGAATCACTAAATGAACACTCAAAATTGTTCTTCTTCATTACCAGTTTGGACAAGTCTTTTAATCTCTATGAATCTCTGTTGTCTTGTTTCTAAATGGGAGAAATAATTTCCACATTGTCATGTAATTAAATTAAAAATTACATGAAGCATTTAACAAATATCGAACCCTTCTATCCATTTATTATGCACTCTAAAAAGTAATATTTCTCCACAGTTTTTTCTGAAACCCCATTTTTTCAAACTTAATGGGAGTACATTATTAATGAAATCAATACTGTATCGATGGAAGTATAATGTTCTCCCACTGATAAAAATTGGTCCCAGTCCCTTCTATTCCTCAAAGATCTAGTGAAGAAGTTACTCTATCCACTTAGTCTTCATAATTACATGGATTTTACAAGATCCTTCATTAATCTTTATCTTTCTAGGCCATTATTCTATCCCTTTTTATTTAAAAATATTAAAGGGGTACAAATGTTTTTGTTACAAGTCTTGAGTCAAATGTGCTCATCACTTGAATAGTGTTCATCGTACCCATTAGGTGAGGTTTTGCCTCTCCCCTCCTCCCCCCTTCCCCCTGCTTGATTTCCAATGACTTATACTTTCCTCTGTACACATGTGTGCCCGTTGGTTAGTTCCAATTTGTCAGAGAGTACATGTGTTGTTTGTTTTTCCATTTTTGAGATACCTTGCTTAGGATAATGGTCTCCAATTCCTTCCAAATTGCAGCAAAAGGCATTAATTCATCCTTTTTATGGCTGAGTAGTACTCCACTGTGTGTGTGTGTGTGTGTGTGTGTGTGTGTGTGTGTGTGTGTGTGTGTGTTTGTGGGTGTGCATCACATTTTCTTTATCCACTCACGAATTTATAGGCACTTGGGTTAATTCCATATCTTTGCAATTGTGAACTGTGCTGCAATAAACATTTGAGTACAGGTGTCTTTTTGATAAAATGACTTCTTTTCCTTTGAGTGGTTCTCAAAGAACTAAAAGTAGACCTAGCATTTGATCCAGCAATCCCCTTGTTCTGTTTTAATGGTCCATCTTCATGTAGAAACCCTTCTATTTCCTATGATAAAGCCAGAGCACTCTTGCAAGACAATGGGAAAGATTTTCCAACTCTGACAATACCCTTATCCATAGGTTCATATCAAAATTTAAACATTTCCTAAGTTTCAACTATTATATATGGGAAACTTAAAATGAGGATTTGGAGATCAGATTGAATATTTTTGTTGTTGCTGCAAATTTATCACCCTATCCTTGATCAACCCTAGTTATGTTTTGGATGCCTACTATGTTTCCTGCACTCTGCTAAGGATGCGATCCTATTAAAATAACAGAGATAGTATCCCCATCTTTAAAGTTTCTGATCAGAATCAGGATTGAAATGTATATTTTACATAAGAAACACAAAAGGATAAATACTTATCAGAAAATGATGAAAGATGTTGTTGATCCTGGGACAGCCATCATTTCCCACTTCTGCACTGTCTCACAGTAGTGGTGATCTTCTAGTGCCACAAGATTAAGGCAATGAAGAATACAAATTTCTGTAGACTCATGAACCTTAGAATTTTTATATAGAATAAGAGTTCCTCTTCGTCATGACTTTCTTTATATTTTCCTCCCAATATCATGACCCATATCCTATCATAAGCAATAGAAGTCTTTGCCAGATGGGGAGAGGAAAGCATTGGTGTTTGCTTTGTTGATATAATCTGGGGACTTCAAGGTTCCCTGATAGGTGGATACCTGTTATACTGGCCAATCACATTTGAGTAGCCCCAATCCGTATCCGGGTGCCACTGACACCTTGGTGCCAATGATATTGATACTCAGACAGATCCCCCTCCCCAGGGCTGGCATCAATACACAAGACAAACACCTGAGGCACACAGTTCTGACCAAAGGAATGAGAAACTCAGACATTCTATCTCTGGCTATGAGCTTGTCTTGCATAAGACTATGAAATTTTCTGATTTCAAACAGGATGTGGAATTTATCCACGAATATGAGGTGTTAGTGTTTTAATCACTCTTAAAGATACTTTTCTAGGGAACAAAAGAGAGACAAATGAAGACCAAACTGAGAGTGGGAAGGGGATGGGATGGGGGGGCGGGGTTTGAAATAGTCTAACTTGCACGACTCCAGTGGCCTCACTTCAGTCCTTCACAGGACTCCACAGCCCAAGGTAATTGGTGTAATTAATGCCGCCTCAGATGGAATGGACTGTGCGTACTACGTTTGGGTGTTTAGAGAAGAGAGACTTCAGGTGGGTTAATAAATTGGGGAGAGTTTCATGGAAGAGGTAGGACTTCAGCCACCTAAAGATAGTAAAAGATTTCAAACGGCATGGAGAAGTGAGCAAGATATTCTTCAGCACAGATGTAAGTTAATTCACATGAAGGAAACTTAAACTTGTTTACAGTGTCTCCATTCTAATTTTTCCATAAATTTTTGTTCCTGCACCCAATGATATAGAAGGAGAATGAGGATACAGAGATAATGAACTTGTTAAACTGGGTTTTCAATTCCTAACTTCAGGCTCTTTATTTAGCCAAGAAAATAAACTTTCAGTGGCTAATTTAAATCTCTCTTCCGAAAGCCACATGGCTTGTAAAGTCTTTACTTAAAAAAAAAAAAAATCATATTATAAATACTCCACCTGGTTTTTTAAAATTAATCAGTATATTCAAAGAAAAGAATCAACATCAGAATCTCAAGCTAAGAGTCTAATTCAGAATAATGGTCTTACTCCCTCGATAGTAATCAGCCACTGCTGTCTTACCTATTTTGCAGAATTAATGGCTTATATGTTTCAATGCTGCTATGGCTATCTCAGCTTCTTCTCTTCAGTCTGTTAACAATGAGTGTTTCAGAGATCTTGTACTCTTACTGGTTTTTTTTCTACTTCATGATATGAAGCTAGAATCAATATGTTTTTCCTTCCACTTCAGTTGTTTATGAGAATATAAGCTCGTTGAGTCAAAGCCTGAAAGAAATCTTATTGTGGAGAGGGGGGATAAAGTGGAGATGATTAAAAGGTGCAAAAATATAGTTAGATAGAATGAGCAATATTTTATAACACAACAAAATGACTCAACAGTAAGTTAGGGTATACTTTAAAATAAGTAAAAGAGTGGAATTGGAATGTTCCTAACACAGAGAGATGATAAATGTCCGAGGTGACGAATACCTCAATTACCCTGATTTGATTAATTCACATTGTATGACTGTACGAAAATATCACATGTACCCTATAAAGATAGACAACTATGATGTACTCATAATAATTAAAAAGAAAAATAAAAAAGAAATATTATTGTAGATAAGTTAGAATTCTAATACAGATGGAAATGGGACCCTCAGAAACAAGTCCCGCTCGTGTGGTAGGAGATGCTGACTTTTGGTGCCCCCACTCAGCTACCCCTTGAAAATGGTTTGCCCCACAACTATTCCCAGTGTGACCCTCTCACACTTTTCATCTTTCATCTGTATTAGGCCAGGAACCTATAACTTCATTCTCTCCAGGGTCTCACCTTAAATGGAAGAAAGTTTAAAAACTCACAATCATGTGTCTTGACTGCGGAGCCTCAGGAGGACAGCAGTCAACTTATGCTATCTGGACATGTGGGATCACAAATTGCCCATCATCAGCTATTATAGAAGGCAAAGAAGAAAGTGTACCGAGGCCTTCCTCCTACTGGTTGAATCACAGTGACTAATCCTAGTGAGACAATGCTCTGAATTATTGTTACAGCAATCAATGTTTAGAACAAGGTGTATGGTATAAAGCAGTGGTCCCCAGCCTTTTAGGCACCAGGGACAGGTTTCACGGAAGACAACTTTTTCATGGATGGCGGAGGGAGGGCGGAGCTCAGGGAGTGATGTGAGGGATGACGAGCAGCTGCAAATACAGATGAAGCTTCGCTCACCTCCTGCTGTGCGGCCCAGTTCCTAACAGGCCACGGATGCCCAGGGATTGGGAACCACAGGATTAGAGAACTGAGTGAAATAAGTCAGAGACAATATGCTGAGTGAAATAAGTCAGAGACAGAAAGCAAATACTGCATGTTCTCATTTATATGGAGAATCACAAAATGATTGAACTCACAGAAGCAGAGAGTAGAATGGTGCTTACACAGGGTGGGAGGATGGAGAAATGATGTTCAAAGCATATAAAATTTCAGGTGGACAGATGGAGGGATTTATTATTTCTGTCATGATTTTTCAGTTTCAGTTTACAAATCTGTATTTCAAACTATTTCTTCCTACATGCTCTGGTGCCTAGGATATACGTGACCTTTGTGGTTTGAAAAGAACATTCTACATAATAAGAATGTACATAATTGAGTCAAGGAGGCTACAACTCTTTTTAACTTGCATTTACATTTTGCTTATAAAAATAGAACTATAAAGGAATATTCTCCAACTATTTATTTCAAAATGTATAAACAAATCTAGGTTTCTAAAGGAAATGTTTAAAAGTTTCTTTCATGAGTGATAAAATGTTTTTGTACTTTCTTGAATTAACTTTAGCATTTCTCAAGAACTTTCCACTCTTTGTACTGACTCTCCCTGCTAACAAACAAAATGTGATGTGGTCTGGCTGGCATGTGTCTTTACTCCCTTTGCTGATTCCCATAGTGACTGGCAAAGCACAAGTGCTCATGCAGTGATTATTGAATTGAAAATGACCATTTTAGTATCTCAGCTGGCTTGAGAGACAAGACAGAGATGTAATCTGATTACAGATTCTTAGTGAGGTCTCTGTGTCCAGGGGTGAAGTGTCAGTGTGAAGCTGTTTCCTTGCATCAACTCTCAGGACAAGGATTGCTATTGATTAATTTATAAATTAGAAGCATGATTTTTTCTAGTAAATATTCATGGGAAACATGTGCAATAAATTAGAGCACTTATGCTTATTATCTATAACCCATATTGTTTCCAAAAATGACGTAGAGTGACTTACCAAAATATTTATACTACATCCGTCTATTTCAAAGAAAGAATCCTAAGTGGAAAAGTGGGAAGCATTGTGAAAAAAAGATCTCCACGCAGAGGAGCAAAAGATAAGGGCTTAGCATAGCCTGGCCTCTGACAGTAGGTTATTAGTGGTTCAGTGTAGTTGGCAGCAGGGTTCAAGTGGGCTCACAGCACACGTAGGGGTGATGGAAGGAGGGCAGTGCACAGAGTAACTAGAGATGAAGCCTAGGAGATAGCATGGCCAATGGTAAAGAATTTGGACTCAACCAGTAGAGGATAGTGAGAAGCCATTGAAGGGCTTTAAGCAACAGAGTGAGAGAATCAGACTTCCGTTTTTAGAAAGATCACTATAGCAATAAAAATGGTACATTGAAGAGAGAGAAAATTGGCTGCAGGAAGACCCAATAACTGTAAACTTTTACATCAGTCTATATGGGGAAGAACTAATGGACTACCACTGAGGGTGAAACGGTGGGGGTGGATATAAACATTTAAAGGAAGGTGAACCAACAAGACTTGGCCACCAGTGTAGAGGGGACATGTGGCTGGGGAAGGAAAAGTATAGAAAACTACATGGCTTCCAGCTTTGAAGGTAGATGGTGGTGTCATTCACCAAGATTAAGACTATAGAACAGGAAGATAGTTTTGATTATATTGAGTTTCTTGAGGATGAGGAGAGGGGAATGAGAGTGTAGTAATTGAAAATATTTCAAGTCAGTAGTATAGAGCATCACCTTGTACTCCATACTGTTCAATGTTGTGATGTACCTTGGTTAACAGTTGAGTTTAAGGAGAAATTTCTATAAAACATCATCATCCAAGTGTTTATAATGAGTATATGCATATTTGATTATACTCACTCATCATACTCACTCTCTGTTTTTAAGAAAAGAGCAGCAAATACTGTAAACACTGTTTTTGTGGTTCCCAGATCTGTGCCAAGGGGCCCTGGGGTGCCACAATGAATATAAAGGAAAACTGAAGAACTTTTTACATTTTTAAGGGAAAAAGCAACATCTGTCAAATGGTGTTGAACAACTACTATCAAGTTGCCTGGACTTAACTATTTTATAAATTGAAGTGTTAAAGTGCTGCTTTTGACCTAGGGACACAGTGAAAGAATTACTGAGACACCAAGGACACAGAGAACTGAGAAATCTTGGGAACCCCTGCACTGTTATAATATTCTTGACAGATGTCTCCCAAAGTAACCATAAGCTTCACTCTCTAGAATCATAGATGGGTAAGCACATCCCAGTATATGTTTCATTACTAGTTCTGATAGTCAAGACAGGCTCTCCACAATATTTTTTCTTACTTGAACTTGAGCATCCAATAGTGAGTTTGCAACATGACTGAAATTTGGGAATTTCCCAAATGGACTTCTTTGGAATTTTGTTTTACAAATATTTTTCACCTGGATAAGGATTTATGTTAGCTATTTTATAATTCTTATCAACTGGGTAGCCCTCTTATTTTCCCGAACATGGAATATATGCATAAAAATGATTTTATTTTACAACAATCCATGGTTAAGACGGAAGAGAGGGAACATTTTTTTTTTTTACTTTATCAAGTTTAAAAATACCCTGAGAATATCCCAAAGTCGAGTTTTAAAAAACCTGATTTTGTTATCTCATTCCTCTCAACTTCTTCTGACCATCAGTATTAATATTCATATTAATAGTTGTCAACAATTAAAACAAGGTTTAAAGTCGGGATAAAATAATTACTACTGAGCCAAAATATTCTCCCTAAACATGGACTATGATATTAGCTAGAAGCTTAGAGGAATAAGCACAATTCCTTCTAGGCATTTTTCCCTGGGCACTCTTCCATTCACCACCACATTTTTCTTAGTACATTCAGTGACTTTCGGTAAAGCATTCACCCAAGGAAAGGTTTCTCAAATTGTAGTGTGCAAAAGAATCACCTAAGTCGTTTGCTAAGAATGTATTTTTCCCTAGAGATTCTGATTCAGCAGACTTAGGGCAAGGTCTGAGAGTCTATGTTTGAAACAGGAAGGTGGGTGTTCATTGTTACTGTTAGATATTGTTCTCAAGTTAGTCACACCAGGAACTGTGAGTTCTTACTTTAATGAGTAGAATCTTCAGTACTTTAATGTTCCTGTGAGTAATTTTTGTCCAAAAATTATGTCAACTTGCTTTCAAAATGTTAGTACTGAGTTAAGTAGAGGGATCTGCTTAAAGAACTCTTCTTGAAGAGCTAATGGAGTTGTGATTAGGGTTCATCACTGCCAGTCATTTCTGTTGCACTTGGGGAAGGAGGCTGTTAAAGGGGCCAGAACATGTCACACTTTTGAAGAAAATACCCAGATGATGACAAAGTCTTTGTTTTCCTCTTCTAAAAGTTGAGGAGTGAAGTGGTATCCCATTTATTCTCCCCTTGGTCTCTAGGTTTTGTGATACCTAGAGACTTCTGCCTCATTGCTTGTCTTAAAACCATGGAAGTTAAGTCCAACCTGGAGGATAAAAGGCCGTCGAAAGGTTATTGGATCCCTAAGAATACAGAAGATGCATGTGGACTATTAAGGAAAATGGCAGCCAATTTAGGAAAGAAATCAGGCTTAAAAAGAATGGATTTCAGTTTAGGAGTCTGGGCTATTAGAGATCAAAATTGCCTCCTTGTTCAGTGTAGGTTGTTCATAAGAATATTGGCTATGAGTCAGACTGGTGAGGTTTTAATTTCTCCTCTGCTACTTGTGACTTATATAAAAGTTGTCAGAACCCAATTGGAGTCACTTGTGTCAAACTCTAACAAAAATAAATAAATAGAGCTGGGAGGCTGAGAAGGGAGGGCATATATGCCCACATGCCTATGATAAGTACTGTACAGAGACTCTCTAAAGGCTCTTATGCACACATGCCTATAATAAGAACTTTTACCAAGGACTTTTCAAACTGCAGCTTGCTACATGAGTCACAAGGACATCTAGCTAGATATATAAGAACACTTGCCTGACACACTATCTTCACTAATGAATTGGCATCAACTCCTGCAGTAAGCCCCAGTAACTAATGTTCTCTCTCCTTTTTTAAAAAAACAAATTAGGTGTACTTTTCCCGTTTGCCTTTAAAAGCTTTCCTTGCCTCAACCTCTCAGGCTGAACCTCTCTCCTTTTGATAGAAGCTCCTTGCTGACTGTATTTGGGATTTGATTTGAATAAGGCCATTTTAATAAAGGATTGCACATCCCTCTTGGGATAATAGAAATCTTCATGCATTTTATGATAAGTCATTTCTGTTACAAAGATATTTTGTCTTTCCGGTGAGTATACTCTTTAAATTTTCATAAAAGGACTAAGATTTACTTTGTTCTCAAAGATTAATGAGAAATTGAATGGCATTCTCAAATACTAAGGCATACCAAGTTTTCTGGGACTCTAGTTGGCTACATGTTATGGCCTGTTCTTATGCACATTTTTAAACTGATGAACACATTACATCCAAAAATATTTAGAGCTCAATGGCCGTTAGTCAAACTGTCTAAGAAAATTCAACTATAGGATTCAAAAGTCTGAATGAAATGCTGGCATGCTGAGGCTGCTAACTTCTATTTTTTTTTTTTCCTACTTGGAATCTGACGAATTTTATTTTCATTTATATCAAGATAAAAACTCACTGCTGCAACTGTCCTTGTAGTTATAAATTGAAACAAAAACAGGGAAAAGCTTGCTTAAAGATTATTTTTCTTTTGGCATCCTAATGAAATGTAAACACCAGGAAATTAACTCCTAATCTAATTTGAGACTACAAAGGGAGTAAAAGGATAAAACAGTTTTCTTTTAACCTGCTGTGGAAACTACTCTGCCCAAAATTTGGTCCACAGCCTTCATAAGTTTACTATCAAGGACAAATGAAAAATCTGGAAGATCTTTTCCACAAATATTATTAAAAAGCTTTAACCATCCAAACAGGCGACCTCAACTTGTCCAATTTTTGTCAGAAATATGATTTGGATCCAACTATCATTTTATAAACTGGTGAATTTATATTACTTTCTTTTACTGTCTTATGACTAAAATTTTAAAAGGAAAACTATAAGATTTTTTTTGTGTGTACGTGTGCTTATGTGTATGTACACATGTTGTATATTGTATCTACATGATTAAAATCGGACATAGTTGGCCAGAAATACCTTAAAGGATTCTATTTATATTGGCTTAAGATAAACTCATATAAATTAATATCTTAAATTGTTAAAATATATAGTAGTTAATCCAAATGCCTTTTAGATCATGTGACCTAAGTAAATCTTTAATAAATAAGCTGGCTTTAAATTGGTTGGTGAAATAAAAATGAAGATGTCTTCAGAAATGTTAGCATACCTTTTTCTGCCTGGATTTGCTGGTCAAACAGGGTTATATCTGTCTCTGCTAGATGTTTAAAAACAGAATAATCTTTGTTTAGGTAACTCTTTGATAAGTGAGACTAGTTTAATATTGTTGGTTAAATGAAACAAACCTATCTTCTGAGTTATCAGAAAAATACCCATATATTTAACTTTAACTTTCTTATTTAAGTGACTGCCTGATATTTGCAGGCTATTAAAATGGTAAGCAGGAAAATAACTGGAAATGATGACTAGGTTTGTCTAATATCTCAGGTTTCAAAAGTAATTTGCACAAATAGACAACCTAATGAATCAACTCAAAGAACTGGAAAAAGAAGCACAGAACAACCTCAAACCCAGCAGAAGAAGGGAAATTAATAAGATCAAATCAGAACTAAATGAAATTGACAACAGGGAAACTATACAGAAGATTAATAAAACAAAAAGTTGGTTCTTTGAAAAAATAAACAAAATTGACACACCTTTGGCTAAACTAACAAAAAACAGAAAAGAAAAATCCCTGATAAGCTCCATCAGGAACAAAAAAGGAGAAGTTACAACTGATGCCACGGAGATTCAAGATATAATTTATGAATGTTACAAAAACCTTTATGCACGCAAACTGGAAAATGTGGAGGAAATGGACAACTTTTTAGAAACACACAGCCTCCCTAGGCTCAACCAGGAAGAAATAGGATTCCTGAACAGACCAATATCAAGGACTGAAACTGAAACAGCAATAAAAAAACATTCCAAAATAGAAAAGTCACGGACCAGACGGTTTCACACCCGAATTTTACCACACCTACAAAGAAGAACTGGTGCCTATCCTGCAGAAATTATTCCACAGCATCAAGAAGGATGGATTCCTCCCCAACACATTTTATGAAGCCAACATAACCCTGATATCAAAACCAGGAAAGGATGCAACAAAAACGGAAAACTACAGACTAATATCCCTTATGAATATAGATGCAAAAATTCTCAACAAAATTCCAGCCAACCAAATCCAGGTGCTTATTAAGAAAATAATCCATCATGACCAAGTGGGCTTCATTCCAGAGATGCAGGGATGGTTCAACATACGCAAATCTACAAATGTAATTCACCACATAAACAGAAGCAAAAACAAAAACCATATGATTCCCTCAATAGATGCAGAAAAAGCATTTGACAAAATTCAACGCCCTTTTATGATAAGAATGCTTAACAAAATAGGCATAGATGGGGCTTACCTAAAAATGATACAAGCCATTTATGACAAACCCACAGCCAACATCATACTGAATGGGGGAAAATTGAAAGCATTCCCACTTAGAACTGGAACCAGACAAGGTTGCCCACTATCTCCACTTCTATTCAACATAGTGCTGGAAGTCCTGGCCACAGCAATCAGGCAAGAG
>RJWJ010036467.1:0-16077 GCA_004363605.1 Indri indri | reverse complement strand
TTTTTTTTTTTTTGAGACGGAGTCTCACTCTCTCGCCTGGGGCGAGTGCCGTGGCGTCAGCCTAGCTCACAGCAACCTCAAACTCCTGGGCTCAAGCGATCCTACTGTCTCAGCCTCCCGAGTAGCTTAGCTGGGACTACAGGCATGCGCCACCATGCCCGGCTGATTTTTTTCTATATATATTTTTAGCTGTCCAATTAATTTCTTTCTATTTTTTGGTAGAGACAGGGTCTTGCTCTTGCTCAGGCTGGTCTCGAACTCCTGAGCTCAGAACGATCCGCCTGCCTCGGCCTCCCAGAGTGCTAGGATTACAGGCGTGAGCCACCGCGCCCGGCTGTTCTTTTATTTCTATTATTTTCCATTTTCTATTATTTTCTTATCCTTTGTGACAACCCCTACCTAAGGGACCCGATTTTTTGCTGGGAGCATAGCTAACTCCCTGCATCTGTTTAATGCCTACTATGTGGCAGGTGACCTGCTAAGTGCCGGAAATACAATGATAAGCAAAGACACAAACTCCTGCTTTCACAGACCTTATAATAATAGAACTGCTTAACATATCTTGTTATACACAATTCCTCTCTCCTAGGAGTTTTCAATCTTGCTGGGGAACAGATACTCATAAATACAAAGCATAATGCAATGCTGGCCATAAACAGACGAATGAATGAAGTACAAGGAAATAGAGAAGGAATGTATAGAAATACACACCATATCGTATTTTAAACTTATTTCTCTTTATGTAGTAGACTCCAAAATCACTGGTTTACTTGGATATTTCACCAATCATTATATTCATATATGCTTGTTCAACTCAATTTCCCGTTAAGAATATTTTCAATTGTGGAAGTTAAAGTTCATTTCCTTTTTTATCGGCACTAACAGCTTATTATGCAAAGTGTATTTACCAAGATAACGGGTTCCTTGAACTTACACTCTACAATCTGATTGACAATACATACCTAAAATTGTAATATTAAGCCTCTGAAGAAGAAATAATTTAAGTCTCACTTACTGAATTCTGTGGAACAATGTCTTTCAATGAGCATGGCTGTGCTAATGGCTGGATGTCTTTCAGTAGCCCTTTAATGTGTGGGTCAGACTTCCTTAGAACCAGACATAAGTCACTGAGTACAACGTGCTGCTCAGCAGTGTGTTCTGGTCTCACGTGAGTATCACCAACTCTAAGAGGAATTCAAGTAATATTTATTTAAAGTAATGCTTCAAAACTTGAACTTCCTTTTCCCCATAAAATGTATGCATTTCTAAGGATACTTTCTTTAAGTTGTATCTTCTAGAAAGTTATATTCCAAGTTGATACTATACAGATGTAATTTAGTTTCTATAAGCACAGACACTGTTTTCATCCATAGCATTAAATCTCAGCTACCTTTATTTGAACTTTCATATACATATTTGACTTAAACTTAAAGGACATAATAACCTTCCCCACCCAACATAAACCCATTTATTTATAAAACTATGACAATAAAGTGACCACGCTACCATTAATACTAGTCCTTACTGCAGAAACACTGCGATTTGCTTTATTTTCCTAAAAGACTGAGAAAACATTTTTAAGTGCTGAGAGTTAGATAGTACAACATTTTAACAAGCATTAATGAAACTACAGAAGTTTGATTAAAAATTTAACTCAATCATCTGCAGCTAACTGTAACCTTTTATTTAAAAGAATTAGTTTTGTGCGTTGTTTTAAAGACATAAGATGGGTATTTAAGTTTGGAATACATCAAAAAGTTCCTTTTCCAAGCTCCCTATCTATTAATATTGATAACTGATATATTTTACTTATAAAGATGACTTTAGAGCAAAAAAAAAAAATATTAAGTTATTAAGTATGAAATGTCCACTTTCCTTAAGTACTAAGTTTGACAGCTGGTATCTCTGACATTCCACTTTGACACTGCTTGTGTTTATTGTGAAGGTACATCCTCAGTCTTTTAAACACACGTTTTGGCTTGTGATTATCTTTCAAATTTTTTTTAGAGCAATTTTTGTGAAACCATGGAGAAATCAAAAATTCATGTTACTTTCTAATATGAGTTCCATTGGGGAACCAATGCAGTGCAGACAGCTCAAAATATTAACAAAGTGTTTGGGAAGGACGTGGCTAATGAACACGCTGTACGTCGATGGTTTGAGAAACTCCATTCCGGTGATTTTAATCTTGAAGACGAGCCACGTGGGCGACCTGAGACAGATGTGGATGAGCTAAAAGCTATAATGGAAGCAAATCCATCTCAACCTATGTGTGAACTAGCAGCAAGGTTTGACATTACTATTCCAACATTATTGGACCATTTGAAACAAATGAGCAAGGTAAAGAAGTTGGACAGATGGGTTCTGTGTGAATTAAACAAGTGTCAGAAGAGCAATTGTCTCAAAGCTTGCCTTTCTTTGCTGTCACGACATAAAGGAGAACCATTTCTATACCGTATTGTTACATGTGATGAAAAATGCACTCTTTTTGACAACTGCAAGCATTTAGCACAATGGTTGGATAAAGATGGAGTGCCGAAACACAGTCCAAAACCTAATATTCATCAAAAAAAGCTAATGGTGTCTGTTTGGTGGTCCATTGCCGGTATTATCCACTATAGTTTCATGAAACCTAGTCAATTGATTACAACAACCAATTGGATGAAATGATGAGGATGCTTGAGATTAAGCAGCCGAGATTGGTCAACAGCGACAGTACAATCCTCTTGCAAGACAATGCTCGACCGCATGTTGCACAAACAACGCTGCTCAAACTACAGAGGCTGGACTTGGAAACTCTCTGTCATCCACTGTATTCGCCAGACCTTATACCAACTAACTACCACTTCTTCCAGGCTTTGGACCATTTCTTGCAAGGAAAAATATTCAATTCTCAACAAGCTGTGAAAAATGCCTTTTGCAATTTCATTGCCACTTGCTCTCCAGGCTTCTCTGCTGCTGGCATAAACAAGCTACCGTTTAAGATGGCAAAACTGTGTCAATAGTTCAGGCACATACTTTGATTGTACTGCTTCTTGATATAATAAACTACACTTTTGATTCAAACTTGGACATTTCATATTTAATGACCTATTAACAAAGTGTAGGCCTTGGGAGTGAAGAATGAAAAATTACTCCTCTATATCCCTTTCTAATTCCTTTATTCCCCCCACAAATGTTTCAAAGTGGGTCAGAAACACACATTATAAAATATCATACCCTGTGACAATTAGGGCTTCTGAATTTCCAAAGTCTACCATGAATATTTGTATCAGTGCAACTTCACGGACTGAGAATTTGGTTGGACTACAAGGTTTTCTAATATTTTTACTTTCTATTGGAATTAATTCAGTGATAGTTCCTCGACACCACATTCCATTTTCAATACTGTTGACAAATATTCCTGTACCTAAATAATGAGGGAGACAAATCGTTATGTTTATCAAGAATGACACCTAATAAGTTCTAATTTACAAACATGTTAGTTCTACCACTAAAAAGACTTAATTCATTTATTTACTAATCATATAGTATTGTGTCAAGTACTATAAGAAGGAAATAATGTAGTATATTATGATAGTTGCCATTATACAAGCTAAATGGTGAGATAAAAAACACAAAGACTACTAAGTCAGCAGTCGTGGGTCAGCATGATGACGTATGTTTCATGAACTACATTAACAAAGGTGAATAAGACTGTCCTGCCATCAAAAAGCTCAAGAAAGTAAGAGAGACAGGCAACTCAATTACAATAACGCACTGTACTTACCACAATGAAGACCATCTATCCTCACACATGTACACACATATGCTTATAGATATACACACGCTGAAGTTTGTAATAAAGGAAGAAATAATTACCTTCTTTTGGTAAAAGAGAATGAGAGCAAAGAAACAATGATAGGGCAGCATACGAAATGCCAAAATTAACACCCAGTGGTGTTCAGAGAAGGGGAAGATGAGCTAAGGACTTAACAGAGCAAGACCCTATTGAGGGACCAGATGGATTACAAATTAATAACCAGGAAAAAAGATCAAGCGAGAAAGAGGCCTCAATGTGAATGCTCACTATGAGCTCAGCAATGTTCTCAGTATTTTGTTTGAATTCACTTAATCCCCACCACAACCCCATAGAGGTGGTGCTTCCATCATACAGGTGAGGAAACTGAGGCAGAAAATCTAGCCCAAGCCACATGGCTGCTTAGAAGAGGTAGCAGGAGAACCCAGATCATCCTAGAACCCATCTAAAGTACACAGTGGAGATAAATTTGGTAAGCCCTGATCACTGATTACACACAGGGGAATATTGTATAAGCCCCTCTACGTATGCTGATAAGAGCAGGACAGTTGAAAGGCACATTAGGGCAGCTTTTTAATTTTCTTTAAGTTCTACCAAAACATTTGTTTGGGCTTCGGACTGTCAGTGAACCTTCTCTTATTTTGATATACTATATAAGCAACATTCTCTCAGTTTTAAAATACAGTAAGTCCTCATTTAATGTTGTTAATAGGTTTTTGGAAACTGTGACTTTAAGCGAAACAATGTATAACAAAACCAATCTTACCATAGGCTAACTGATACAAACAAGAGTTAAGTTCTTACGGCATATTTCTGGTCACAAAAACATCACCAAAATTCTAAATAAAGACCCTAACACTGAAATAAATGTTAGCTATACCTACATTTAAGAAAGATTGATAAAATAATTATTTACTCAATTTTTGATGAAATCAGTGAGTAACAGCAGTCATAGTGGTAGTGGCTTAAATCAAGGAATTAAAGTTTGCAAAGTGAAAACTTGAAGGAGTACCTCCTACCACCATGCAGTTCAAAAACAATCACAAATATGGTGGGCTCACTGAGTGCATCGTTTATTGTCACGCATTTGTATGATTATCGTATACTTTATTAATTTTTATTTTACAATAATTTGTATACATTGTTTTCCAACTTGCTTTTTCCAGTTTAGGGTTGAGGGTGGCAGGAGCCTACCCAGGCAGCTCAGGGTGCAAGGAGGGAACCAACCCTGGTCAGGACACCATTCCATTTGCAAGGTACACTCTCACACACACGCTCTCTCAGGCTGGAACAATGCAGACATGCCAATTAACCTAATTGCACATCTTTGTGGATGGGGGAGGAAGCTGGAGGACTCCAAGAAAACCCCACAATATGTGGGGAGAATGTGCAAACTCAAAACAGACAGAGGGCCTGGCTGGGAATCAATTTTTTCTCAACATTATAATGAAATGAATTATTTGAGGACCTGCTGTGTATATTCTATGAAACCATTCTTTCTTTCAATAAATGAAAGTCTATTGAAGTCATTTGTTATTCTTTATTTATTTATTTATTCTTTTTGAGATAGAGTCTTGCTCTATTGCCTGGGCTAGAGTGCCGTGGCATCAGCAACCTCAAACTCCTGGGCTCAAGCAATCCTTCTGCCTCAGCCTCCTGAGTAGCTGGGACTACAGGCAGGTGCCACCATGCCCAGCTAATTTTTTCTATATATGTATTTTCAGTTGTCCATATCATTTCTTTCTATTTTTTAGTAGAGACGGGGTCTTGCTCTTGCTCAGGCTGGTCTCGAACTCCTGAGCTGAGAACAATCCGCCCGCCTCGGCCTCCCAGAGCGTTAGGATTACAGGCGTGAGCCACCACACCCAGCCTTGTTATTCTTTATAATGAAGTACAGAGGCAGGAAAAGGGAACAAGAGGATGCTCTCCTCTCCTAGAGCACCAACTCACCTTTCTTCCCTTATCACTAATTCTCAAAATATAAATGAGTATTTAAATCAACTATATTTAAATAAGTATCATTAACAACTTAAAGCAAAGGATGTCTTTTTGGCTTTCTTAACCATTTTCTGAATACAAGCTGAGTTCTTTAGGGCATGTATTACATTTTAGAGAATTATTTGCAACCATAAAAATTAAGTTTAATAGTATACTTCCTTCCTTTTAAAAATAACATTTAATTATTAGTATCTAAGTTTTAGAATTATTCATTTTTGTCAAAATTATATGATGATACTAGTCTTCTGATATTTTGAAAAGCTATATAGATGGGCTGAGAGCTAATTACACTTTTAAATTACCATTTAAGACTAGACAGATAAAATATTTTTGGTATTAATTATATGTAGGCATTGACTGCTATTAATAGCATGAAAAAATGGTCTATTAAAAATCAGATCATAGCTTCATCATATTACAGAGTATAATCAAATTCAGTCAACAGTGTCATAAGAAAAATAGTTGTTAACAAAAGCCAAAAGCATGGCAAATCCACCCACCCCAATCTTAAAACAGATTGATTACGTTTACAACCATCCTCATGGGACACTAGGAATGGGTGCCACAGGCCTTCTGAAACTCAAATGCTCAATTCTAGCCCCAACATCCACACAGAATAAGAGACTGGAGTTACACAGGAAGAGTCATCTTAGAGCCATAGTTTTCCCTGGAGACAAGCGGGGGTGGGCTATATAATCTGTCGTGAGTTTTATGGTTTATTTTTTAGATACTGGGTCTTGTTCTGCTGCCCAGGACAGAGTGCAGTGACACGATCATAGCTCACTGCAGCCTCCAACTCCTGGGCTCAAGTGATCCTCCCTATTCAGCCTCCTGAGTAGCTGGGGCTTACAGGTGTGCACCACCACTCCTGGATAATTTTTAAATTTTTTTTGAGACAGGGTATTGCTATGTTGCCCAGCTGATGTCAAACTCCTGGGCTCAAGCAATCTTCCTGCTTTGGCCTCCCAAAGTGCTGGGATTACAGGTTGTGAGCCACTGAGCCTGACGAGTTTTATAGTTTAAAAAGCAGATCGCCCCACTCCATAGTGGAGTTTTTGTGTATATCTCACTCTAAAAATATGTTAACATTCAATTTTAATCCTTAACTAACTTGCCTAAATAATCTAACTTACGTTACATAATTCTAAAACTTTTATGCTTACTATTAACTTGGAGCAGATATCTGTATTATAACAAATATATGTGGGTTGGCCAAGTATTACAGTATTTAAATAAACTTGATTTTAACTTGGAGTAATATTTCATTACCTAGCTCCAAAATGTCCGAAGGATCAAGGTGTGAACTCTTATTGCAAAATTCATTCACCTTCTTTTCCAATACCGTTGCATCTTTTATTTGCGAATACTTCCGAATGTAGAAGTGGCAAGGATGTATCACATGGCTTACAAAAACCAGCTCTGGAGAACCTGGATAAGAATCAATTAAACCACATTACTAAACCACAGGTTAGAAAAGAATTCACAAAGGCTGAAAAACTATAATAGCCTCTAAAAGAATAAGTGTCTTATGGCACTGTAAACTCTAGAATACTGAATCGAGGCCCTACGAAAGAGTCCAAACCCTAAATGACTAATAACACAAATGGATCACTTTCAATCATGAATTATTTAGCAATCTGAACTGCGAATACCTTACATTACTTGTACAATGTAAGCGTGATCGCAGTTCATGTGACAGATTCTAAAGTCAGCATACATGCCGTAACTCCACGGTATTATAAAACTTAGTTTATTTATGGATATATTTGGAACTCAGAACCCCATTGATAATGACTGGGTTTCTAGGATAGTTTACAAAAGCCAGTTCAATCTATACTCTACTGTATGCTATACCTACAGAACCAATATGACTCATAGCCACTCTGAATCCCAAGTCTTAGAAATCAGGTTAGAGAGGTGTGAAAAAAGTCTAGGTTAAGCCAAAGTACTCAGCAGCATTTAGAGGAATGTGTGTGTGCTTTGGTGGGATGAGTAAAGACAGTGAGAAAATTTTCTACATATATATATTAGAAATTTCTATACATATATTTCTTAATTAGGAGTAATTAAGCCAAATGCTTCCACTGATATTAATAGAAAAAGGTCTTGGCTGAGTGAGGTGGCTCATGCCTATAATCCCAGCACTTTGGGAGGGTGAGGAGGGAGGATCACTTGAGGCCAGGAGTTCAAGACCAGCCTGGGCAACATAGCAAGACCCCATCTCTACAAAAAACTTTAAAAACTAGCACGGTGTGAGGCCGGGCACGGTGGCTCACGCCTGTAATCCTAGCACTCTGGGAGGCCGAGGCGGGCGGATCGTTCTGAGCTCAGGAGTTCGAGACCAGCCTGAGCAAGAGCAAGACCCCGTCTCTACTAAAAAATAGAAAGAAATGATATGGACAACTGAAAATACATATATAGAAAAAATTAGCTGGGCATGGTGGCACATGCCTGTAGTCCCAGCTACTCGGGAGGCTGAGACAGTAGGATTGCTCAAGCCCAGGAGTTTGAGGTTGCTGTGAGCTAAGCTGACGCCACGGCACTCGCCCCAGGCAAGAGAGTGAGACTCTGTCTCAAAAAACAAACAAACAAACAAACAAAAAAAGAAACAAAACAAAACTAGCACGGTGTGGTAGAGCATGCCTGTGGTCCCAGCTACTCAGAAGGCTGAGGCAGGAGGATCGCTTGAGCCCATGAGTTTAAGGCTATAGTGAGCTATGATCTTGCCACTGCGCTCCAGTATGGGCAACAGAGTGAGACCCCGTCTTTTAAACAAAAAACAAACAAACAAAAAAACAAAGAAAAGATCTGCAAGATCTCCAAAGTACAATGTTAAGGGAAAAATGCAAAAAACAGAACACAGAACAGTGTGTATGGCATGCTATGTTTTGTGTTAAAACACACACACAAAAAGAAGGTTAGAAAAATAATTTATGTGTATTTATTTGTAAATGCATAAAGAAACTATGGAAGGGAGGGACTGAACAGAACGGGAATGGGGGGGAGTTTCGCAGATTATTTTTGTATATATTTAATTTGTGAAAAAAGTAAGTGTTTTATCTGGTAAAACGTTTAAAAAACAAAGACCAGGAGGAGTGGAATTGAATAGTCAGGTATAGACATATAATAGAAATAAAAAAAAATGGATCATTTTAACTATCCAATATAGACTACAAAGAATGATACCCATATTGAGGAAGGGATAAAAACGTAAATACGTATAACTGGGGTGACAGCTCAGAGAAATATTGTAAATTTCAGAAACATTTTTGCCAAAATGAGTCAAAACTTTTGGAATAAGAAAGGAATAAGTTTTAGTTATCAGTAAAATTCATTTTACTTACTGCCTCACACCATATGAAATTACTATACATACAGCAAACACCACTACATCAAGCTCAGACAGTTGTTAAAGTACCTGCTTTTGATCCAAAAGGAACAGATGAGTTTTTCTGAAAAAGGATTTTTGGATATCTAGGTGTCTCTACAGGATAATCTGTGAAGTATGCTTCACCAAAATAAGAAATAAAGACAACTGTACTAATTATGTTAAAGCTCACACTGATATGCTATTGTTTAAAAAGCTGTGCTTGAATTGGCAAAATACTTGAATGGCAAGACCCCTTCTGTAAGTCAAGTCATGACAGGTATCTTAAATCACTGATACGTCAGTGATAATACAATGGGAAGGAAAGAAAAGAGTATGTCCTTTTTTCAAAATGTCATTCTGGAGAGTCAACCAGTAAAATAGACATTGGAAGGGAGGGAACGAAAGCAGATCTTGAAAATGGTCGTAAAGACGACAATTAGTATAGAACTAAATACAGTAGAATCTCACTCCCACGTTGATGGGAAGAATGCCAATACTGGAAATCTGATCAAACAATTGTGATATATCTAAATGTTATAAAATTGATGACGTATTCATGATAGTTTACCTTGTAATAGATTAAATCTCAGGACAAAGATTTAAGAGATGCTGATTTTTTTTTTTTTTGAGACAGGGTCTCACTCTGTTACCCAGGCTGGAGTACGGTGGCACGATCATAAAGAGAAGCTGTTCTTAACTCAAGATAAAGTAATAAAACTGCTTCCATAAGTCACATCTCTCTCACTTATTTATATCTTTTATAAAAGGTTTATATGTGAACACTAAAAAAGTTAAATACCCAAATTAAACCAGATATTAAATTTACAATTCAGAGGGTAGCCAGATTACCACATTGAAAATAAAAATTATCCTAACTCTGGAAAATGTGAGAGTAGGGGCATGGAATCAGTAGGTTTTAACTCATAATGAAGAATAAAATTGTAACAGCAATATGTTTCTGTTAAATGCACAGACCGAAAAGATACTAATTCTTCCTAATTACAGATAAAAGATTTTTTTCTCCCCTGCTTTTTTACATTTTCACTTACTTTCCAGGTTTTCTTCAATAATTTCTTCAATTATCACATCAGGGCTGGATCCCATTTGAGGTAGCACAGCAATGGTTTTAGGAGATGTCATTGCAACCACCTCTTTCTGTGACGGGAAGTTTTTTGCTTCCAGATGCACGTCACTGGTTTCTGGTTGCAAAGGAGGTAGTGGCGCCTCACTGGTTAAAACAGACATGTCGACCTTTTTCTTTTCCAGTGATGGGTATGTATCATGACAGGAGAGCTCCTTTTTATTATTGTATTTCTTTTGAACATTCTGTCCAATCTCATTTTCTTGAGGATAACATCTGTTTATAAATACAGAGATACATGGCTACAAACACAGAGGTGTATGGTACAACCCTGAGCAAATCACTATAAACTTCTGCTGAGGCTAATAATTACCACTAATCTAAATTCTCTAGGTATGATTATTCGACAGCCACAAACTCACAACTAATTATTTCATCCATTCTACTCTGTATTTTTCTGTCTTCTCCATATATCCAGACAGTTTTGGCAGTCAAATCTACATATAGAAATTTTACAATGAAATGAGATTGAATCTCGTAAAGTTTGTATTTTATGAGATTTAGCTCCATGATAGATTTAGTTCCTTCACAGATCACTGTTTAAGAAGCCATTTTAGAAATAAGAACTAACAAAGCCAACTGGATTTAGCAATGATACATGTTTTTCTGCCTCTTTCAACAGAGAGCAGGCATTTAACGTAAGTAAAATTAATATATGTTGAGTAAAGTCCAAACACCTGAGAGATACACATATGTACACAACCTTGCAATCAAAACATCTCTTTTCATAACAACTCCCATTAGACCTTACTAAGATATTTAATAGTTAACCACCTCCATCTGACTGGCAGAATACCACTTTCTTCTGTTCTCCTTCAACCTCTCTGCCTGCTCCTTCTCAGTTTTGTTTTTTTATATTTTTCAGATTACCCTTTTCCTGCTTTAAATTTTAATATCATTCAGGGTACTGTCCTTGACCTATTTCAACACCTGCTCTCACTGGGCAAACCCATGGTTTAACTACCACCTACAATCATGTAATCAGTACAGGCAGGTTACAGTAACACTTTCCCTAAGAACTAGGAAAAATTTTTTAAAAACTGCTCCCAAAGTTAAATTTAAAATCAACAGAAGATCAGTATAGACTCTTAAAGAGACAAAATAGTTTTTAGTCTTAAAAATATTGGATAGTAACCATATTTGAGTTATGAAAATATCTAAAGGAACACATTGACTGCAAAAGTTGCTGATCACCCATGGAAGCAAAAAACGTGAAGCAACAGCAGCAAACATGGGGCAGAGCCCACCCAAGCACTGGGGGAAGATGATTTGGGCCGAAGGACTGGTATTCCAGTTCATCTGGCAAGATCTTCCCTTAGGTCTCGGAGAGGAGCTATTTTAGCCTAATGCTGTTAAGCTATTTGATTAATCTTATTCCCTTTATTCCAAAGACGACTACAAACAAAGCAACTTGGGACAATTGTGGGTACTGGAAAAAAGAATGCCAACATAAATATTCTAGCTCCTATTATATTTGTCCATTAAGTTAACAAACTGGCATCTTGACTATACATCAGTTTTGTGAACTTGGCTTTTATGAGTTTACCTGGCTTAGAGTAGATATGCCCATGTATGCTTCTGAGATTGAAAAACTGTGGGTCAGACTGATTTGCTCCCTAAGGTAATGAATGTGATGCTTCTTGGGGGGACCATTTCCCTTGGAGACAAACACAAGTGAATGAACTCATTTCCTTTTGGGGGTTTCCTACTACATCCATATTCTGTACTACTTGTAAACTCAGAATCAAGTCCAAGATCTCTTAAGTTTCAGCACATATATCCAACTGTGCTTGACACATTTCTCCCTAGATAGCTGGTAAACAATAGGAACTCAACATATCCACTACCTTCCCCCTCCCAACTTACTTTTCTTCCGTATTCCTAATCTTGACGAATAAATGACCACAATCTGTCAACTTAGTCACCAAAGCCAGACCTGTAAATCATTGAGGATGCTTCCCTTTTCCTAATTTGAAGTTTCACATTCCAACTTTACTAAGTTTTATTAACGTTTGTTATTTAGCATTTGTCGTATTTATTCTCAGTCCTGTCCTGTGCTACTACGTAAGTTTGGGTTCTCGTCATTGGCTCAGTCTATTGATACAATAACCTAACGTCCACTGTTATACTCTCCCCCAAATAATCCCCTAAATGGCCACCAGAGTTATCTTTTTAAAATGTAACCTAATTATTTTTACTTTCATGCTTAAAACCTTTTAGTGGCTTTCTACTGCCCAGGGCTATATTGCACAACAGAACTTTTGGTGATAATGGAAACATGCTATGTTTCTAATATAGTAGCTTTAAATGTCTGCTCTAAAATTCATGTTGAAACTTAATCCCCATTGTGGAGAGATTAAGAGGCGAGGCCTTGAGGGAAGTGATTAAGTCATGAGGGCTCTGCCCCCACAAACGTTATCAGTGCCTTACAAAAGGGCCAAAGGGAACTAGCTTAGACCCGCTTTTGCTTGTCTGCTCTTCCACCATGTGAGGACACAATGTTTGCTATGTGAGGACACAGCATTTGAGGCACCACTTTGAAGCAGAGATCGGGGCCCACCCTAGACACCAAACTTGTCAGCATCTTGATTTGGGGCTTCCCAGCCTCCAGAACTGTGAGGAAATGAATTTCTCTTCTTCGTAAGTTACCCACTCTCAGATATTTTGTCATAGCAGCACAAATGGACTGAGACAGGTAGCCACTGGCCACATGCAGCTACTGAGCATTTGAAATTGAATTTTAATTTTATTTGGTTTTAACTATTTGTGCTTAAATTTAAACAGCCACATGTAGTCAAGGGCTACCATACTGGACAGCATGAACCTAGAAAATAAAGTCCAAACACCATCAGACAGCATACAAAATCCGTAGGACTATGTTTATTCTATGTATCTTCAGGGACATATGGAATGGAATGAAATATATACAGCTCCCTGAACACCGCATGCTATTTCACTGCCCATACATTGATGCTCCTTTCCTTCTGTTCTCCTTTCCTCTTGCTACTCATTCTTCACAGATGAGGAAAAATAAAACCTCTTTCCAAGTCCCCTGTTATCCTAAGAAGAACTGATCATTCCCTTCCTTTGCACTTCCACTAAATTCTGTATACATCATCACAGAAATCATGCATTTTATTGTTTACATGTCTACACTTAATCTTAGCCAAAAGGCCGAGAAGTGATTATTAATATTATTGTTTACATATCTGTCTCCCTGTACTTGTTGTAATGTCTCTGACATATATCTCAATATCTAGGGTGTCAGTGCCTAGCAATGTTCAATGCTTGCTGACCCTTCTAGGCCTTTAAAATATTATACATAGAATTTAACTATAGAAGCTATTTTACCCTTTAAATTATTTTTCAGCTTTTTAATCAAACTACACTCACATCAATTTTTCTGTCTCTTAGATAACACAGGTACTGTCAGACACTAATGGCATATTGATATTATACTTACTTTACTGAGTCCTCAAATTCGATCTTTCCCATATCATTGAACATACAGATGATCTCACTGCAATTCATAATCAATCTAAAATAAAACATTAACATACAAGCAAATGTTCTAATACAAGTTTATTACTTTCTCTAAATAAAAATCAGTTGCTAACGTTGAAACAGCCAACTGAAAACATTTAAATAACTTCCTAATTTATCATAAATTACACTTATCTTAGTTTTGTTGTGAACTTGGGAAATATTTGTGACCCAAATTTTGAATCTTTAATTGCTATTTTAATAAATTTAGGGTCTAACACATCTTTATACTTGTTACAGTCTCCTGATTTATGACTTACTCACCTGGGAGGGTTCCTTAGTTTTAGAGAACTAACTTGCGACAATTCACTCTCTAATGTTAACGTCAAAGTTCGGATAATCTAGAATCAAAAAAGAAGTATCATTCATGCGTGAATTTGCGTTTGTCACAAATATTGATGAGGCTGGCCGCGGTGGTTCATGCCTGTAATCCTAACACTCTGGGAGGCCAAGGCAGGAGGACTGCTTGAGCTCAGGAGTTCAAGACCAGTCTGAGCAAGAGTGAGACCCCATCTCTACTAAAAATAGAAAATTATCCAGGTGTGGTAGCACACGCCCATGGTCCCAGCTACTCAGGGGGCTGAGACAGGAGGATCACTTGAGTCCAGGAGTTTGAGGCTGCAGTGAGTTATTGATGATGCCACTACACTCTAGCCCATGCAAAAGAGCGAGACCATCTTGAGGAAAAAAAAAAACAGACATTAGCTAAGAAATGGGATAGAACTACAGAAACAGAAGATTCTGATCAGATTCATTCTCTACCTGTATTGTTATCTTCAAATGTTTTCTTCTTTGTTCCTTTTCCTAGACTAGAGTGAAGACCAAATTTTATCATTTTTTTTTTTACCTCCTAGTGCCTCACATGTAATACACAGGAAATGACTATCATTGTTTTTAGAACTACAATTCAGGGAGGCCAACTCTCTTTCCTTCATTTAAAGTTAGAGACTTTGGAGCCAGGTAAACCAATGGCTTCCATATTTCAGTTCAGTCCCAATATTTGACTAACTATGGAAATGAGACCCTGAGGAGCCAAGATGACCAGAGCAGCATCTACATCCTTATGGAGGCAGAAATCAGCAAAGACGATCTACGATTAACCTTGTCTTGCCAAACTACAACAAACACAGCTGTTGTTTTTTTTGCCCAATCCTGCCCCTTAGACACATGATTAGATGATAGGAGACAGCTGAAGCAGCTTGTCTCTTGCACTGAAGAGGAGGAAGAGAAAAATTTGAATGAGATCTTGAATTTCATTTTTAAATCAAGAGTTGACAGCTATAGCTAAGTTGTTTATGAGAAGCAAACACAGTCTGCTTTGGTTTATTACTCTTATTTGCCCTCATTTTTTATCCAGGTATCCTAGAAACCACAAATTTCTCCTCAATGTCACCCTACTAGCTGTCAGATCATGTGTTACAAAGACTTTATTACACTATCTCCCAAAGTGGTAAAAAAATAAAAGGTCATACACATTTTATAGTGTTTGTCTCAGATTTTAAACATCTAAGAATTCTAAATTGTCTAAATTGATGATAATATAGGTTAGGATAATCCGGAAAACATATTCTTAAGTCTTAACTATCATTCCAAAGCATGTAAAATAAGCTACACAGAAATAATTCACATTGTAAAGTATTAAATTACCTGATTAAGGTCACAATATGTTCTCAGAGAAGGTGCTGATTTTAACTCTCTTGCTATCTTCATAACTGCATCCAAATCATTTTTTTTCTCTTCAATGTAGCTTTTAGTCATTGTTAAATTCGATAGATAATCATCTCTATTTCTTACAAGTTCTTCACACAGGTTCTTTTTCCTTCATTTAAGACCTCAAAGTTATTTTGCAGTATTTCATAAACATTTATATAAATGTAAATTTATAGTAACTGTATATGAAAGGGTAATTTTACTAGTTGATGAATTTAACAATTAAATGAGGCATATAGTAACTGAACTATATCTAAAAGGGTACTTTACTACTTGATAAACTTAACATATAACATGGTAAATGAGGCATTTAACTGAACTGAAATGTATTACAGTTAAAAGATATGTATAATTAGAGAAAAAGCAAATTTTCTAGAAGGCAAGAGAATACAGATAGAGACATACAATAGACCACATAAAGCCTGGAGGAGAAGCTGAGCTGAGATGCTTAATTTGGGAAATTAAAACACAGAAAAGCAGCTGTGTATACAGGGGAATTGAAAAAGCCACAATGAG